>CM047813.1:81293797-81494077 GCA_026214975.1 Gentiana macrophylla | reverse complement strand
ATCTACCCAGATCAGATCCCTCCATGGCTAGTCGAATGGATGCCCGGTATTGGTGGCTATCTTATCGGTAACCTACAACCGGCCCATATGGATTTCCGGTTCTTCTCTCTCGGAAATTTGTGGTCTATTGTCAGCAGTCTTGCAACGACGGAACAATCACATGCTATACTAGATCTCATTGAAGCTAAATGGGAAGATATTGTAGCTGATATGCCTATGAAGATATGTTACCCTGCTCTTGAAGGCCAAGAATGGAGAATAATTACTGGCAGTGATCCTAAGAATACGTAATAGTGAAAGGGTTAAAGACACTTTTAGTCCCTTTTGTTCGGTGATTTTGCATTTTTATCCCAACGTTTGATCTTGGCATTTTTACAGTTTTACCCCTCATCTATGCATCTTTTTTACGTTTCAAGTCCAAAGTGCCACATGTCCAATATCTTGCATTGATGGTGCAATCGGTTTCAGCCTATAAATACTTGACACGAAATGGACCAAAAAGGTAAGAAATGTGTAGATGAGGGACAAAACTGCCAAGATGAAAGATTGGGGATAGAAATGCAAAAAATGTGAAATAAAGGGATCAAAATGTCTTTTATCCCTAAAGAATTGCCTATCATGATATTTTATTGGCTTGTATTGTTCATTAGCATTTATAGTAATAATAATTAGCATTGCTTGTTTGAATGCAGGCCTTGGTCTTACCATAATGGAGGTTCTTGGCCAACCTTGATCTGGCAGGTTAGCTTTATACTTGTCTTAACTACTCGTATTTGTCGGTTTCGTTTGTTGAGCCTCATGAACAACATCATTTAGAAATATATAAGATAAAAGTTGCATATAATAGGCCTATTTGGCTCGGGCTTTCCCCGAACCCTACATAGACAGGACATTTCCATGCTCCGTTTTATCCCTTTATGTGAAGCTTCATTCAAACGTATGCTTATGTGGCTCTGCTTTTTCCTGAACCCTGCATAGACAAGACGTTTTCATGCTCCGTTCTTTCCCTGTATTTGAAGTTTCATTCAAACGTATACTTATATGGCTCGGCTTTTTCTAGAGCCTTGCATAGACAGGACGTTTCCATGCTCCGTTCTATCCCTTTATTTGAATTTTCATTCAAACGTATATCTTAATGATTTGAATCTCTATTATACAAATCTACCTTGTTTTACAGTATATACTGCAAGTGCTTTTACAGTATATACGTTTTCATGCTCCATTCTATCTAATCTCTATGTGATACCGAACATTTTGTGCAGTTAACTGTTGCTAGCATAAAGATGAACAGACCTGAGATAGCTGAAAAGCGATTAAAGTTGCAGAAAGACGAATTGCAAGAGATAAGTGGCCTGAATACTACGACACGAAAGGAGCAAGATTTGTAGGGAAACAAGCACACCTTTTTCAGACATGGTCTATTGCAGGATACCTTGTTGGAAAACTACTTCTTGCGAATCCAGATGCTGCGAAAATGCTGATCAATTTCGAGGATTCTGACTTGGTGAATGCTTTTTAGTCTGCTAATCCTAGAAAGCGGTCGAGTAGGGGACAGAAACAAAGCTACATTGTATGAGTTTATCACAAGATTCTTTTGGCCCCTTTAGTGGCTTCATACAGAAGATTTAAGTAAAGACGCCCTTTTGTGTGTGTACTTTTGGTGATGGCTTTGTTAAACAACGATTAGATATGTTTATAAAGGCTTGATAATGAGCCAACTGAGGAAACTCGATTGTAAATGAACAAACATGAATTCAACTCGTATAAGCTTGTGTTTGTTTGTTTAAATATATTAAAATGAGTCAAACCTAAATACTTAGTCAAGTTCGAATGTAAACGAACAATTACAAAGTAAGAGCGTACACAGTCTTTTAAATTCACAAACAAATGTATTTACAATATCATACTGATTGAGCATGCCCAGCTTAAACAAGCGCTATATGAGTCGAGCTTGAACAAACACTCCTCCGATCACAACCGACGAAAATGAGCCAATCTGAATCTCGAGCACAAAAATAGTAGCCTAATCAAACGAATCAAACTTGAACATAACTTCGGCTCATTTATTAAACAAACAAGCTCGTTCATGTGCTAAGAGAGCTTAAACACAAACTATAAAGGCAAATCAAGTTTTACTTCACTTTAACTTTTCACTTCAAAGCTTTTATAAGTACAAAAAACAATAACTCTTCAATCAGTTTCAATACATGTATACAATTATTGCTCATTTCAACTGCTGCCAACTAGCTATTTATCCAAAAATACTAGGGTTTTCTGCAATAATGCTTTCCAAAAGTGATTCACAAGAATCTTCAAGTATATCCAAAACCTGCCAAATCCAATTAAAGCATTGCATAAGCCAAGTAATCAACTGAAAAATGGCTATCCAGAAACTTTTCTGTGGTATATATGTGTGGATTTATTAGAAAGCGACGCGTGCCTTTACATGTATTTTGTATTTACAACATAAAAGGTACGCGTACTAAAAAAAACGAAAACAGGTTTTTATGTCCATGGTTTCCTGAAGCATGACTACAATGCCTACAGTTTAGAGCAGCAAAATAAGGTGAAGTTGTAAAATACAGCTTCAAACCATTCAGATGCACACAAATAGCATAATCTCTATTCCGATATGTAAAATACATAATCTCGTTTACATATTCGTGGACAATGGCACCAAATTTCAGCCACTCATACAGACGTAGTTGGTAGGGAACACATTACTTAAGAGAATCAGACTAAAATAACCACAAATTCGGGATCATACTCTATGTTAAAGAAGCATAAAGCACCATACTGAAACTTAAAATGACTGAAAAATCCTTTGCTGAATTCATTACCTTCTCAAATCCTTGTTGTCCACCATAATAAGGATCCGGGACTTCAGTTTCGCTGTGTCTCTTACAATATGAACACATCAATCGAACCTACACGATGAACATACATTCAAATCTTCAACATAACATCAAAAACCACAAACACGCTAAATCTCGACAAATTGCACCAACCTTTTTAGCCCCATCAGAAGGCAACGGTTGTTTATGCGTCCACCTCTCAAATGCACTCAGTATATCCTCTACATGAGAAAATTTTAAAAATAAGAACATGTTCCTCTAATGCCCATCGTGTTTTTCCAAACGTAGTCATGAGATATTAACCGACCAACCTCTGTTTTGCTTGTCCATGGCTAGAATAATATCGAAATCTCTGAAATCAGACGGCCTAATTGGCCTTGATATCGGGTTATTTCTATTCCGCGCTTTTAGAAGCAGCCCTCATTCTTGCATCAGCTTGATTACCCTTTAAACAACAACAACAACAACAAATCATCTTTAATGTCACACAACTGAAATTATCAAGTAATGATTCTATACCAGCACACAAAAGCAAGCAGTATAACCTGACGATCAAACAACAAAGTGTTGGAAAATTAACACAAAAGATGAACTTCAAGGCATGTAAAGACGTTGTCTTTTAAGAGATGTTTTCGTCCCCATAATTTATCACAAAGGGAACTACCGAAAATGTCTCTGAGAATACAATGGAGGGTGTTTGATTCAATTGGTGACTAATCTGATCAAACCACTGACACTACCTATGATTTGAATGAAGTTCATGTTTGCAGTCTGATCCCTTTTATAGACAAAACACGGCATTTTGCAAGGACAACAAACATTACTCATCGTATGCAAGAGCTATGTGTTTTCGGCTTCGCATAGCTACATCTACATCCATTCAACTAGTGTTGTTTAGCTTTCAAGGGCATCACCCCCAAGACCCCACAACTGGTACAACATTTATCTAAACAACGACTCGAATGCGAACGATCCGTGAATTATGAAAAAATATCTAGCAAATAAGGTCTTGGCCTGAAGAGCAATTGAGCTACCCCAGCTGGTCCCTCCACTACTTTTAACCAATTAAATGCTGTACTATTTGATTATTTCTCTAAACAAGCTATAAAAAAAATCAAAACAAAACAAAGAAAACATCTTTCCGGTAATTCAAAGAAATGAACATACGATGATGGCAATCACTGAATCAAACATTCTGTTTCAATTATGTTAAAAACGGAATTACCTCATGGTAATTGATGGTGCCAGCAGAATCAATGTTGAATTTGGAATCAAGCCCTCTTTTCTTGACCAAATCCCTAAAGACACCTTCAGCAGCTGGGCTTCTACATATATTACCCAAACAGACAAAAAGAACAGAAAAAGGTTTAACCTTTGGGTCAATTTCTGTAGTGGAAGCCATTGTAGCTTGGATTGAACTTATGGGTTCACTGTTTTTGGTTAAAAATCTGGTCTTTTTGAGCAATAATGGGGATTTAAGCTTTAGCAAGGTTGGGTTAGTGGGAAACTGGTGGCAATATGGTAATTCTGAATTGATGACTTGGGGTTTGGGTAGTGGAAATGTGGTGTAATTTTGAAATAAGGCTCTCATGGTCTTTTGATTTGCTTTTTTGATGTGGGCAGTGGGCTTTCTTCAAGCCTGTATTAATGGAAGTCTCATGTTTCTAAGTACAGTAGCAGATTGTCCACATTAATACAGTCTCATGTTTCTAAGTACAGTAGCAGATTGTCCACATAATTTTCAGGTGTGAGATTGAAGTGTATTGAGGGAAGTGGTGCATATGGCTATATGTGGTCCTAGATAATCAATCAGACACCATTAGGCCATTCAATCCGGAAAAATCCTTATATATTTACTCTATTTGTGAAGTTACGGAAGGTAAATAATCTAAACCACACGATTTTCATGAGATTGATCCACGTAGTTAGCATTTAAAACTTAATCATTCAATCGAATTTTTCATTTACCGATTCGTAAAAATCATAGTGTATTTTGAAACACTATCGACGTAGTTGACATTCAAGTCACACTCGTGTATCACGGTGCACAACACCTCATCAGAAAGATGATTCATTCACATTTTTATCACATTGTTTGCTATGGTGTATGTATTTTACAAGTTCATTAAAATGTTATATTACATTCATGTTATGGTTTGGATAGAAAATATTTGATTTATTTATCATGTAGGGATTCCATTGCGAATTTTTATAGTGAAATTCATGATAATCTCTTGTGATTCCTAAGTTGTTTTTATCATCGAACAAAACAATATCTTTTTCAGTGGCAATATAAATAAATACTCCTCCGTCCCGTAATATATGTCTTTTTGCTTTTTTAGTGGTGTCCCAAAAATATGTTCTTCACAAAACAATCTGATATTAAATCATTGTTTTACTTTCACACTAAACAACGTAATATTATTAATACCCAAAAAAGATCAATATTTTATATCAAATCTTAAAAGAACTTATTTATTATGTTTTCTTAAACTGTGCGAAATGACCAAAAGACCTTATATTATGGGACGGAAGGAGTACATAGCTAGGGTATACAATACATAGATTCACCATTTTAGTTGCAACTTAATATAAAACCATTTGACTTTTGTGACGATATACAATACAATACAATACGCAGATTCACAATCATTCAATCAAAATACAACACGTGGCTAATTTTCATGTGTGTTTTTTTTTTTTTTTGAGTGTGGCTAATTTTCATGTGTTGATGATTGACCAAAATAAAGTGATGACCTATTTTGTTTATGGACAAATATTTAAACTCTTTAACACAATACAAACTCATGAGAGTATAAATGCATGGATATAATGCATATCACAAACATCTTCCACCCCGAGAAAAAGAGCATTCAAACAAGACAAAAGGTAACTTCAACAAACACACCAAAATTGAAGAAAAATAAGATTATTCAGGTCTAATCCCCACCAAACAAGAGTTTCAAATTTCACATAACAGACATTTATTCAGCCAAAGTTCGATACGGGACGAAAATATCCTATCATAGACAACTACTACTTAGACAAAATAAAGATCCTTGGCCAAAACAAACACATAAAAGATAACAGAAAGAGATGGGGTGGGGTGGGGTGGGGGAGGAGGGATAATGAATAGTTGCAGATGTAACTCCTTGCTCAGCCAAACAGATCCATCAATCCTGCCTGCAACACAGATAGTAATATGATAAAACTTAGACAACAGATAAAGGGTGACTAAACATTAAGGAAACAAGAACAAAACTTTCAAACAGTATGACACTATAAAATTGGAAAGCTTACTTCTTCATCAGACTCCTCTTCAACTTTCTCCTCTTTCTTGGGCTCGGCAGCAGCCGCAGGTGCAGCGGCGGCAGCAGGGGCAGCTGCAGCCACTGCAACACCAGCACCACCACCAGATGGCACTGAAGCCAACTTCTCCCTTCCAGCTGCAATCAACTCGGCGACATCTTTGCCCTTGACTCCAGACAACAAAAGCTCAATCTTTTCATCTTCACACTCGGCTCCCACTGCAGACAAATATTTTTGCACCAGCTTTTAATAATAGAATAATATAACTAGATGCATTGTTCCTCAAAAGAAAGAAAACTAACAAAAGCCATCAACAATAAAGACACTTTTGCTCCCCTTTTGTTTCAAGATTCTCACATTTATGTCACAACACATCACATTTTTGCACTTTTGCACCCCATCTATGCATTTCTTTTTTGAATTTTCAGTCCAACAAGTCAGTGTCGTAAGACATACACCAACCAACACAAACTTGACAAGTGGCAAAAATGGACCGTAAAGGTAATTATTGCATGGATAAGGGGTAGAAAGTGTCAAAATGAAACATATAAGGGGCAAAAATGCACAAAAAAGGGAAATAATAGCAATGTCCAAGTAGTGCAGCGTAATAAGCTGTTGAAATCAACCATAAACACTCCTACATTGTATTATTGATGTCTAAAATGGAACCAGCACTGATTCATCATGCATGGAGACACTTATTAACAAATATATCCAAAGCTCTGCTGATAATTATGCAGTAATGCTAAACTGAGGCAGAACACTATATATATAGTTCTATCAGAACATGTAGATACTTAAATCTCAACAAACCATCTACATGCATACGCCGAGGCTCCACCTAAACAATTCGGCATCAAATCATGTTAAATACGACAAAGAACACTATAAACGCTGTCCAGACACCGATTTAACCATCAATAACCACAGTTTACAAGCAGAATCGAACAAAATTTACACTAATCCGTAAGACTAAACGACAAGATCAATATCAAATCGAGTCCATACAACTCCCAAACACAGATGACGAAAAAAGATAGCAACGGGGAAATTCCAAATGCTCCAAACTGAACCGAAATATAAAAATCAGCAAACAAGCAAACCAACAAACAAAATACCAGATCCAAGAATCTCCTTGATATCAGCAGCAGATGGAGTAGGGTTGCCTCCCAAAACGGCGAGCAAAAAGGCAGCTATTACCTTCATTTCTGCACACGAAAAAAACTACAGATCAATAGCGGTTCAAATCAGCAAGAAACAAAGTAGGTGTTGCATAGGCAGATCTTACTGCGTAATGTGAATGCCGATCGTACGGAAGAGTTCAAGCTGCGGAGGAATTTCTAGGGTTTTGCTAATGAAGAAAGGGTGCCCGCGGGAGGCATTATATAGATGCGTATGTAGTGACTCGGGTTCTTAACCGACTCCGAGTTGTTTAATATTATTTGAGAAAATAGAGATGAAATTTAATCCTAACAAATAAATAGTAATTCTCGGAAAAAAAACAAAACAAATAAATAATAATAATAATAATTCAACTAAATTTAATAGAGTTTTGCATAGTCACGTTGTACAGTAAAAAAAATGTATTAATTGTAATATTTGATGCTATACGAATGAAAAAATAAATTATCAGACTAATTAATTCATGAGCAGTGGTTAATTTAAATTTATACCTTAGAATAATGACATTTGGCAGCGAGCCTGCTTGAGGCATAATGTTTCCTTTTGTTTCCACATAAAACAATTATTTTTGGACATTTTTATGGGTTGAAAAGTGATAGGTGATAACATATGGGAGGAGGTTAATCATGTGTGTGTTTCCTTTCGTTTCCGAAAAAACGGAAAAAAAAAACTATTATTTTTGGACATTTTATGGGTTGAAAAGTGATCGGTGATAATACGCGGAGAAGAAGTTAATCGTGGTGTTTCAAAGAATTCCAGGTGAGATGACCACGACCCAAGTCTTTCACAATGAGTCACCATAGTCATCCAGATTGTAATTAACTCCCACACTACTACCGTCGGAATTCGATCACGTTCCTCGATCAATCTACCACCTAAAACCAACCTGAGATACCCATGTGTAGGTTGTTTTTTTAATCCAAACTCGTCATATAATAGGAAATATGTTCAATAATGTTGACGGTAAAAAACACGTAGCGATTAGGCCACAATGGATGTGAAACACCGATTTATTGTGTTTTATAATTTGGGGATATATCTATCTTTTTTGAATTATGTCATGTTAGTTTAAGATTGATTAAGCCTTTATATTCCTCCAAAATACCTTAACCGACCTAGGCTCATAAGATCCTTTAAAACACCTTCATAATAGCCCTTAGACTTCACGGTTAAGGGTTTTCATATAAGTGGTGGCTCACTATCTTGGAAAGTTTGTCTCGGGAAAGCGCGGGTCAACCATGTGTTAACTTTTTCCGGATTCGTGTTACGGATCAAGATGTTGAAATCAAGCGGTTCGGGTTGTAGAAGTTGTTCTAGGATCAAAATCTCTTCTTGAAGGTAGAATACATTTTTTTCGTAGTTCTTATCGACTTTGATCATAATTTGGTTAAATTTGAAGGGTAATCTTTGTTAGATGCGATGTTAGTTTGTGGATGCATAGTTGTTGTTCGGTTCGTCTTTAAGGTACTCTTATTAAAATGTTCCGCTTTTAATTTAAAGCTTTTTTTTAAAGATGTTTTCAACACTTTTTTCTCTTAAAATGCACAAAACTGGACATGATTACGTGTTGTCGGATACCTGCTAAATTTTGGTTTCAGAATGTTGATATGTTTTCGAATTTAGCTCGTTAACGTTGGTGAAATCCTCGAGTTCGCTTAAATCATATTTAAACAAGTATTTTACGAGTCGAACGTCGAGCTGCTCTTGAGCAGCTTCTAACTCATACAATAACCATCAACATATGGACAATTTTGTCATTTAACATAGTTCCCCAATTCTTGACAAAGCGCGGGAAAACACCCATTTTTCATCATCATCCCGCCATTTTCATTTCCCCCAATTTTCTACAGTTCATTCCAAAGTCTACTATGGCCGATAATTAATCTAAAAAATCTCCACTTTAGCACCGATTTTTTCCATCTCCGTCATCAATTTTAGCTGGAAATGGGAGGTGGAGGAGGCGATAATCGACGGCGAGATCGGAGAGACACCAGAATTTCGAAGAAGCAGAAGCTAATCCTCAACGCGGAGGAGCAGCTTGATTCGAAATTCGGGTTCGATCTCTTTACTGAAGGTGATAAACGGCTCGGTTGGCTCCTCACCTTCGCATCTGTAAGTTTGTGCTGATTTAATGTTGCTGAAAAGTAAAGTTGAGCTTGAGTTAGAGTTAGTTTTGCAGTAAATGATGCCTCCTTTTATTTTTTTGCTGAAAATTTGCAGTCTTCATGGGAAGATAAAGAAACCCATAAGGCGCACAGTTGCGTGGATCTTTACTTTGTTTGCCAGGTAGAAGTTTGAGGAAGTAACTGTGAATTCGTCATTTGATAAAATTGTTGCTGATTTTGTTTTTTCATGTGGAATGGCAATGTCAGGATGGTTCGACCTTCAAAACCAAGTATAAATTCAGACCATATTTTTATGTGGCCACTAAGGTAATACTGTGACGTCATAATTTGCATAGCTTCATCTTAAATTTGGATTTCGGACCTCATGTTGTGAGTTTATTGTGGGTTGATTGTAGGATAAAATGGAAATGGACGTGGATGCATATTTGAGAAGGCGATACGAGGAACATATTGCAGACATTGAAATTGTACAAAAGGAAGACCTTGATCTCGTAAGTCATTGGAAACACTCATTTATATAGGTCTTGATATATGAATGCCATAAATTATATCTTAGCCATACATTTATTTAATATTGGACATATATAAGCAGCCTGTTTCATGTGGCAGGCATTTTGATGCTTGTTATTGGTTGGTTAGCAGTTGAATTCTTAAGTGGCTGGAACGGAGAGTCGGAGATTAAAGTGATCAATCAATGTTTGTTAATAAAAAGGGATAGAACAAAGTTGCCTTGTACATGAACTGAATATTGTAACCAGGTTATAGATTCTATTACTCAAAGTAATCAACTTGATAAGCCAAATCAGATATTGCATTAATTAGTAGTAGGCTAGACTCCTTGCTATCAGAATCAAATTCTGTTGTTACTACCAGAAAGATACATTTACTGCTTCAAAGTTCTGGTCATATCAAGTTTTGATCTTATTATGGTTTGTTAAATACCAAAATAAAGTGCCACATTGTCCATCAACATCATAAATTACTACTTAAATCCTATTGCTGGACAATCATACTTAGTGATGTAAAACGAGTGTGCCGATCTATTGCGATAATCACTTGATGGTGATAAGTCCAATCATAATTTGACATAGATTAAATGGTCTCTGTTGCATGGGGAGTTTAGTCTTGGGCTTGAGAGGAGGGTTCAGCTGAAACAACTGCAATATTTGTTGAGTTTCCAGCACTTGCCTTGGCAGCTTTACTCTTGCCAGGGTAACTAAGCAAACCACTTGTCTGTCTTTGCACCCTTGCCTACTTTATCAATGAGCAATCATTTATGGGCCTTTCCTGATGATCCGAGCAGTTTCCCCCTCGACGATGAAACTTATCCCCCGTCCTCTCACTAGCCGACCTTGACCCCTGCTAGTTTCTGTTTTGTGTTCTAATGATAAGCTCAAGGGCTTGGTCTTATTTAACCTCGGAAAGGAAAATAGACTTCTATCGCCAAGTTTAACTCAAAAAAGCTCTTTTTTTTTGGGTGGAGGTCGTGTATGGTTAGGTTTTATTTGTATACTTGGTGGAATTTGTCATATCTTAACGAAATCCTTTGCGTGGGCTTGACGTGGACTGGTATGGGCTGGTGAAGCTTACTTATCGTATTGTTTAACGGCCTCTAGTGAGTCACAGACAGAGTTCAAAAAAGGTCAAAACTTTGATTATTCCATCATCTATGATTGAGTTGGAACAATTGGGATGTATGATGTTAGCTCTTCATTTTGTCTCCGTGGACCGAGGAGAAAGGGGGATCAACGGGAGGAATGTGCCGTGAGAGAAGCAAGGAGGTCAACCTCTTTCACCCTATTAACGAGCTTAAAGTTTTACCTTTCAGGAGTTTACTTGCATGACCTAAAAACATGGCATTGTTAATGTTAGTATGTTGAACGTCTAAGGATGCCTCATAGACGGCTGAGCTCATTGCGTCTTGGACCTTATGTATGTGAATACTGATAGGAGCACTGACGGTGATGCCCCAACTCCCTAGAAAAGGGCTTTTTTAAAACATGGTGGGAGGATGTATTTGCCAAACCAGGGGGCTTAGGCATGAGGGTGTGGCCTGATTTTGGTGCCATAATCTTTTTGGTCAGCATGTGGAATATGTTTCATTGTTGACGTGATAGGTATAAATTATGCAAGAAAATCCTCTTAATTACTATTAGCTTTGTGTGCTTGAAGTATTTGAATGATGTTACCAAAATTAACCTTCGTGTGAATTGCCACAAAGCTAAAAGTATTTTTTTAGTTGGCTACTGCCTACCTGTTTTGTAAATGGTTGTTTTCTATGCTCTGGGTCTGTCATGAGATATTGTTGTCACATGGTGGATTTCGGCATTTTTTGTTCTAATCTATTTATTTTGCATACGTACGCAGAAAAACCACCTGTCTGGATTATGCAAATCATATCTGAGAATTTCTTTCGACACCGTTCAACAATTGATGACTGTCAAAAGTGATTTGATTCATATCGCTGAAAAAAACCAAGCAAAGTTTGATGCAAGCGAAGCATATGAGCTAATTTTGTCAGGGAGGAAGTAAGAACTTGTTCTATCATGACAAACTTATCAATTTATGATTTCCCAGTTATCTCCTTTCGTCAAGCTTCTACGTTTTCCTGTAATAAACTGCGTGTTCTTTTGTTTGTCTTTTTCTGGTGTAATCATGACATTTGCTTACTCTAACCTGCAGTAAAGAACGTGTTCAAGATTTCATAGAGTGTATCACCGATCTGCGCGAGTATGATGTTCCTTATCATGTTCGGTTTGCGATTGATAATGGTTATCTTCTTATCTGATTGCAGGGCTTGTCATTTGCAATTCTTTTTGTAGATATTTTTTTTTTCGTTCACCATCTAAGCTGTGAACTTTATTTTTCAGACATAAGAAGTGGTCAGTGGTATGATGTTAGTGTATCGAGTGCTGGAGTCAAACTTGAGAGAAGAATGGATCTCTTGCAACGTGCTGAAGTTCGTGTTTGTGCATTTGATATTGAGACCACAAAGCTTCCATTAAAATTTCCAGATGCTGAATATGATTCAATAATGATGATTTCTTACATGGTCGATAGGCAAGGTTATTTGATTATTAACAGAGAGGTATGTGTTTTTTTTTCCCTTCATTTCACCATGTAGTAATGGTTCTATGTGGGGGTCTTCCAGCATAACTATTGTGTATACTGATTTTTAATGTAAATATCACCCTGCTACACGGATATTTTCTATGAAGATTGATACATAGAAATACAAGGGAAAAGATTTTGGACGGCATTGTCCTTTGCTACGATATTACCCCCGCCCCAAAATCCAGGGCCTTGATGTAGGTAAAAGTCATAAATTATAACCTGTAAAAGTCATAAATTTTAACCTGTAAGTCTAAAATACCCTCAGTTGTCATTGATGCAATAGTTGTAAAGTAATGAGAAGTGGTTGAATGTACAATATATTATGCGTAAACGGAGGGAAAAAGGTAATAAAGGCTCTACTGGTACTCTAAAAAACTTGCCTTATGGGACAAAATGGTAGAAGCACAAATCCTATATTAGAGGATGGAGGCAATATTTATAAAAAGTCTACTTACCACATGGCGAGAAATTCACTTGCTCTATATAATATTACATGATCTTTAACACGTCACCCACATATAGCCAGACACTTAGCAATTGTTGAAAAGTCCATGAGATCCGTTGAATCGACACGCAAAGTGATATCGTTTAGTATCATGCGGGATCAACTTAGGACGAGTTAAACTTCCATAGTGCCCTACTGCAATTTGCATCAAATCACAAGATCATATATAGCTGCTTCTGGTATATTTAGGATGTTGCCTGTATATTTTCATATAAAAGTGACAGACAATCTTTGTGCGCTTAAGCTGTGGGATAAAGTGAAAGAAAAAACAAAACTTTCACTCTTCAGAATATAGAAAATAGTTAACGGGCCAAGTTGCCTGCACATTATTTCTAAAGCTTACCTACTAGGTATGTGTTATTGTCCTATATTTCTGTTTAAGAGCAATTGTCACGGATTTTATCAACACGAAATAAACAAGTAATAATCCGGTTAACCTCAAGTATAAGGATCGTAGTAATAGCGGTTAATGCCGGGTCGATCTTACGGGGAACTAAACGATTGTGATTTCTAGTTTTTATCTAACCAACCTATGTCACGATTACTAAGCTAAATAGCGGATAAAACTAAACAAATACTGTAAATTAAACTTAACTAAAACGTAAAACTGGACAGAAGAGATGATCTAAAGCCAGGAAAGATACGGGCTGCGAACCAATTTAAACTAACTAATCTAAGGTGCAGATAAAAGTAAACTAACTAGACAAATTCAAGCTTTTAAGGATTTAAATCAAATTTATAACGAGCAAACGAGGATTGATCCACCTATCCAACAAGCATTGATTCCTATCTCGATTATATTGCGCTTTTATTTGATTGTGATTCACCTTACCTAAACATGAACCCTAATTCCTTAGAAAGTTCATCTATCAATCTACTATCTTCCGATGTAAGATTAACGCGTTTAATAACCAAAGGTGCAAACTTTGTGTTTATAACCTAGTAATCGGACTCTATTAACTTCCGTTATGATAGATTCGAGTTACTATTCTTATTCATGGTGATCTAGGGTTTATTAAGACTTCCATCAACAATAAACAATCAACACATGCATATCTTCCGATATAAAAGCAAATTAAACATGAATAAGCATGAATAAGAAACAACCTTTATTAAAAACTCACAAGATAACGAAGAAAACGAAATCAACAATTGTTGGACGGCTTCACAATACTCGTTTGATGAAGCTTTTAGCCTCTGAACATCCTCAAGAACTCAAATTTGCGTAAACAAATTGCATAAAAAGTAACTAGTGTTTAATCTAAATTAAGAGCATAAAAATAGGAATAAAAAAAGATGAAAACGCAGCCTAAAGCCGCCCCTAGGTTTAGGGTTTTGAATGATGAGTGTATGATCCTTTTTGTGAGAAAACAAACCGACTATATATAGATTTTAAAGTCGGTTCTCGCTAAGTCGGCCACCGGACGCCTGTCTGAAACCTTGAACGCCCGCCCACTCTTCAATAAAACTCCGAATCGGCCGAAGTCGCGACCAGGACGCTCGTCCAGACGGCGCCCACTCAGGCGCCCAAACTTCACGAATCAAAGATGACATCCTGGACGCTCGTTCAATTACACTGCACGCCGCCCGCCCACCTGGACGGAGATTCTCGGACGCCGATTTGATATGATCGATTTTGATTTATTGATTTTTATCTCTTCTATCTCTATCCCACTTCTTCATTATCTCTTTTATCATCAATTAGCTCGAACTTAATCAACCTTTGATCATCTTTTGAGCCTCAAACATGTATCTATAACACATAAAAACATCGCAAAATGTAATAATGCTCAAATAATCATAAAATCACAATTAAAACGCCAAAATTAACCAAGTTTGCGATTAACTCATTTAAAATCTCATTTGCTCAATATATCCATTAAACACATGTTTCTTATGCAATTTCATACAAATATGGGGAAAATTATCATAGAATATAGCGTTATAAATCGTATAAATTCACCCTTAACAGCAATCTTATTTAACTTTGCAAGCAATTTCTCTTCGAATGTATTGGAGAATTATTCTCGGAGGGCAAATAAACGCCTAAATTGAAATTTTGAAATACGTGTAAACACAATTAAAAAACTGTCGTATTACTGTAGAAGAATGCTTGGTCATACAGTGGATCCTCCAGTACTTCAATATTGTTCAATTACAAACTTCAGTCACTCTGTGGGAATTAGCACACAGCTTCTTTTATCATTTATCTGCTGAGTTGATTTTTGTAGCTTCCTAGATATTTGCTTTTTCTAGTTCATTGGCATATATTTACTGAACTATTGCATTTTTTTGTCCATATGCAGTGTGTTGGAGAAGACATTGAGGATTTAGAATACACTCCAAAGCCAGAATTTGAAGGCTACTTTAAAGTTACAAATGTGAAAAATGAGGTATGTATATTTTCAAGTCAGTCTTGTAATAGGATTTTGCTCTTACCATCATTGCTCTTCAAGGTTGCCATTTATTATTGCTACATGTATGCCATTTCTTTTAGGTAGGGCTTACGAGACAATGGTTTGAACATATGCAAGAGGTTAAGCCTGGTATTTATGTCACATACAATGGTGACTTTTTTGATTGGCCATTCTTGGAAAAAAGAGCAGCACATCATGGTTTCAGAATGAATGAGGTATTTGCCTTTATGTCATTTGTTGCACCAGAGTTCATTTATGCGGTGCTGCCTTTGAAATTTCTTGCATTCCATGACATGTTTTCAGGGGTGTATATTCTTTATAACCTTCTCCTATTGATGTAAATTCACTCAAGAAGGGTAGGTATATCCATCCTGCTGAGATAGATTGTATTGTATGCTCCTCTGTTATAACAACTACTATTTTTAATAAGAAAATATTTTTCATGCTCAATTGTGTCGCAAGTCTGACTTTCTTCTCTTCATTTCCCTGTGATGTTATTAATTTATGCTGCCTTTACTTTCACTATGCTTGGCTTGCTTGCTGTGATACAGAAGTAATCTTTATATACAAAGAATGGAGAACAATGGTCTCTATTTTTTCATCTGATCATTCGTTTTCTGTTACGAGTTGCAGGAGCTTGGGTTCCAGTGCGACCAGAATCAAGGGGAATGTCGAGCTAAATTTGCCTGTCATTTAGATTGCTTTGCATGGGTCAAACGTGATAGTTATCTTCCTCAAGGAAGCCAAGGCTTAAAGGTGGGAATTCTTATTCAAGGTTTAAAACTTTCACTGGTGTTTTCTTTTTGTTTTCCGTTGTTTAGTTATTTATTTTGTTTTTATTATGTAGCTTTCAACCCAACCTCTATTTACGTTGCTTAGACTTTTACCATGATAGCTGGGGAACTGAAGTAATCCATTTGGTTGATTTTTCTTCTAAAGCAATTAATTTTTTCACAACTCAAGCTTTTCCATTACTTTTTATTGGAATTCTGGTAGATTCTTTTTAGTTTTGTCTTAGGAATCAGAGACAAGACATTTAAAATAAAACTCAAACTTAGTACCTTGATAATATCGTTTCATTAGAATAACATGCTTGGCCTCTATAAAGTGAACTTGTACTCATGTACACTGGTTCTTAGTCTTGATTACTAAGGGCTTTTTACTCTTAGTGATGTCTTGGCATCAGATTCAGAGGGATCTTGGCTTCACTTATTTGTTGCTGGGCGTGATTCCAAGTCATGCTCTCATGTAAGCAAATTCCAAGATATCTCATGCGTAAATCCATTATCTATTCAACTTAATGTGAACATATTTTAAGTAGCTTCTGAAGTAGTTGAGGAGTTTACAGCATTAAGCAATAAAACGGAATTGCAACAGTGGTTCTATGGCAGGACAAGGTTACTTTTTCTTAAAATTTATTTAGAAGTAATTCATAGCTTTGTTGTCACCTTATGTTGCTGCTAAATAAATCACAACCTTTCTTTTGTCATATACTTTTCTTTAGTTGGTGTGATAATCAGTAATGTGTTTTGAGTGTTGGAAACAACCTCTTGTAGATATACAAACACAAGCATCCTCATGGGCCTTGCATTTAATGTTGCCTTGATGCATTTTGCTTGCCTTTCTTTATACGTATGTGTTTTTTCTACATGCCAGGCTGTCACCAAGGCTAAATTGGGTTATGATCCACTGGAGGTAAATCCTGAGGATATGGTTCGGTTTGCAAAGGATCGGCCTCAGGTATGGATCTCCCCTACCTTTTCTTGTCTTAAAAATGTACGGTGCTTATAATATAGAGAAAAAACTGTTTCAGGTGCACAATACAACAGGTTAAGTGATTAACATGGTTGAAAAATTGTTGTGAATGATGCGATTTTTGCTGGTATAGTCTAATTATAGCTGTTTGCTGAGTCGCATGTGAGCTCATGTAAATGTAATTTTACTTGTAAGGCTTGCACCCTTCACATAACCCTCTATATTAGGCTTTTGTCCTTGTGAAAATTAACTTATTCTCCTTTCAAGCTTTATTTTTCTCTGCTTGTAGAGTGATGCATAAAACCGATATGATGTGTGTGAGTTATATAATATTTTAATTTTTTTTTTGAACAGCAATGTGTGAATTTTTGCATTTTCCTTGGTTAAAGCACTAGTCTGAGGGGTGCATTTTTGAATTGATTTTTGCAGATGATGGCATCTTATTCAGTTTCTGATGCTGTTGCTACTTACTATTTGTATATGACCTATGTACATCCATTCATCTTTTCTCTTGCCACTATAATACCAATGCCTCCAGATGAAGTGTTGCGCAAAGGCAGTGGCACACTGTGTGAGATGCTTCTCATGGTCCAGGTGGGTTTTTTTCTGTCTCCATTATTTGGAACTTTTTTCGCCAATTGCTTTCATGTACTTGTTGAGTGTCCTTTAGACTGATTATGTAATGAATCTTTTTGTTTCTGTTTAAACTGTTTTCATGAGAGCATATCAACAAGTGCGCTCTCTCTTTCATTTTGTTTTTCCTTTAGGCGGAGACAACATCCTCTCAAAAAGTCTCCAATTTTCATGACAAACTGTTTACAATTATTTGCAGGCTTATCAAGCAAATGTCATCTGTCCAAATAAACACCAATCTGATCCAGAGAAGTTTTACAAAAGTCGGCTTCTTGAGAGCGAGACATATATCGGTGGCCATGTTGAGTGTTTAGAGAGCGGGGTTTTCAGATCTGACCTGCCTACTAGCTTTAAGTTAGATCCTACTGCCTTTGAGGTAGTTATGTTGGTTTTTTGGTTGGCATATCGTGCTTTTTACCCGTACATTTTTTGTGAAAAAGGAAGTTTTAATTTTAATTTTTATTTTAAAGAAAGCTTTTTATTTGTATTAATGGCATTTATAAAGAAATTACAAAAGGCGATCCAACCCGCCTTTATAAAGTCCATGAAACCTCAGCACTTAACCCCGCCTCATTAAAACCTCTTAGCAGCAAAACCTTAATGGAAAAATCTACTAAGAGCAAAAAGTACGGATGTTCTGTGCTGATTTAAAGAAAATATTTTCCTATCGAGGGTCCCTAAACTAAGCCCTCAAAGTCTGTTGTTTTTGTTCCTCCCAACATGAATCCCTTGCTTCTTTTTTATCTCCTTGAGCAAAAAGGAAGTTACATTCATTGTCCATATGTTTCTAGTATATATCACAGATTTAGGCATGACATCAAATCGATGTGTGGAAATGTTTGCTAAAATTATAAAGATTCAGAAACTCTGGGAAACAGTCTGATCTGTGTGATTGTTGCATTTTCCTTGTTTGATTTATATGCAAGAATAATATGAAAATTGCAAGTTCGGTTATCCTGTTCAACAGTCTTACCTGTGTTACATCTGAATTTTGTTTCTTGTGTGTAAGTTTGAGCATCATCACTTTTCTTATGCCTACAGCTACTAATTGATAATCTTGACCGTGATCTGCAATATGCTATTCAAGTGGAAGGCAAAATGGATTTGGAATCTGTCTCAAACTATGATGAGGTGAAAAATGTCATCAAAGAAAAGGTAACAATCTTTTTATTATTTTGATTGTGAACACTGACCTCTTTGGAAATTTCATTGCTGATTTATTCTTAATTCCTTTATCTTTTCACATTCCCTTCTTTTGGCAATGCCACCATTTTGAATTCCTTTTGTTACCTTTTTTAATGATAATACTTGTATCATGTTTTTATTTAGGCATATCTCATTTTATGCCTCCATAATCTGATCAAAGTGTGACACATTTGATTTTTTTTAGAAAGGTTTCATGGATTTTCTTTTGCTTGATTTCATCGTTGCTATGCGCGAAATCAGAGACTTTTATGTATTATCAACTTCTCCTTACATTTTTACAGAGGTCTGAACACCATTTTCCTCCAATTGCAGCTTATCAGGTTAAGAGATGGACCTGTACGTGATGAGTGTCCTCTCATATATCATCTTGATGTAGCTGCTATGTATCCAAATATCATACTGACAAACCGTCTTCAGGTGTGTATATTGCGTGAGTGGGTCTGTTTTTATGCTTAACTTTCTTTCACCATTTTTTAGTAGAAGCATGCCTGACAAGCTGCTTACTTTGTTGGTGCTATGTCCAACTTTTAAATTCAAGAAGTTTTATCCTTTGTGTTGCAATGTCGAAAGTGTTCAAAGTTCAAACCAAACATAAAAGCAGCTGAGCGATCAGTGTGAAAGATTATTAACATCTCTTCTGAGCCCATTGCCCAGAATGCTTTGGTCTTTTGCATAAGCAATACCTTTCTGCAAATTTGTTCAATCAAATGTTGCATATTTTGAATAGAAGCGGTATACAAGGAAATAACTAACCTGTGCCAACTTCAAAAGACTGGATATAGATTTGGATGGTGTCGGGGGTGTGCAGCATTAGTGGCTATAAGGCTTGCCTTTGTATTCTATAAATTGATTTTCTAGAAACTACCATCTCTCTGTATATTCTTTTAACCTAGCTGTGAGTCCTTGATATATAATATTTGACACTTGGCTAAGTACTGCATATCACTAACTTGGAGCTTAATGTAATATCTTGGTATGTAACCTACAATTATAAAAGATTACATGCTTGAAGCATACATCAGGAAACTCAAAGAACCTAGGATTGTTGGAAATTTTAGAAATTGTTTTATGCAAAATTTGAATTCTTTAGAAGT
The DNA here is from genome assembly GCA_026214975.1 of Gentiana macrophylla. Classification (NCBI taxonomy): domain Eukaryota; kingdom Viridiplantae; phylum Streptophyta; class Magnoliopsida; order Gentianales; family Gentianaceae; genus Gentiana; species Gentiana macrophylla. The sequence goes on along the minus strand of CM047813.1, from coordinate 81,473,881 downwards.
TTTTTTTAATTTTATTTTTAATTTTTATTAATTACCTCCTTTCCCTTTTACAAATTTTACTTTCCTTTGTTTATCTTTCCTTTGTCAGAAGAAGTATCAATTGTCCATTGCCCTTTCACACTGTTGTTGGTGTTTTTTTTTGTTCGTGTTTATACAGTCGTTTGTTGCATTGGCATGCTTATGAGTTATTCTGATTTTCAGCCTTCATCGATTGTATCCGATGAGGTATGCACTGCGTGTGATTTCAACCGGCCTGGAAAAACCTGTCTCCGAAAACTTGAATGGGTTTGGCGGGGGGAGGCTTACACGGCGAAGAGAAGGTTAGCTGTTTGTTAGTCTTTGCGACTTGAATGAATTTAGAAGACAATGTCTACCATATCTAGCGATTCTGTTATATTTGTCAGTGATTACTATCATTTGAAGAGACAACTTGAGTCAGAACTTGTGGAAAGCGGGGATGGCAAATTGGCAAAATCTTTCCTTGACTTGCCTAAGGCAGAGCAGCAACTGAAGTTGAAAGAACGCCTCAAGAAATATTGTCAGAAGGTACATTTTCAGCCTATTGCCTGCTATTCATGGTGATATGTCAAATATTTTCAAAAAATAAAAAATAAAAAATTGGGGAAAGGGGAAGGGAATATTTTTATTATATTGGGGGAGGGCATGGGGATTGAGCCCTCGTTCTCACCAGGAAGTACAATGGCCTTTACCACTAGTCCAAATCCAATCCCTTATGTCAATTTCATTCTGCACTTTGCTCTGCTTTTAGGCCTACAAAAGAGTACTAGATAAACCAATTACTGAGGTTCGAGAAGCAAGCATCTGCATGAGGGAAAACTCATTTTATGTTGACACTGTACGCAGGTAGGTTCCATTGTCTTTGTTTTTTGGTTATGCATTTTTTGCACTCTTTTGCTTTAGATTTGACTTAGCTTGCGAAATCCCTTACGATATCCCCCCCCCCTTCCTTCATCATTGGCTTCATAGTTTTCGAGATAGAAGGTATGAATATAAGGGGCTTAATAAAGTCTGGAAAGGGAAGCTATCGGAGGCAAAGAAAGCTGGAAATCCTATAAAGATCCAGGAGGCACAGGTACAATTTTCTGTACTTGGTGTTTGAAAAGCTTTAATTTGTTTGTTTTGTTTAATTGAAGAATCTGTATATATCCTTCTTCTTTTCATATTGGCTTTCACAGGACATGGTAGTTCTCTATGATTCGTTACAACTAGCTCACAAATGTATTCTCAACTCCTTCTATGGATATGTCATGCGCAAGTATGTAATAAATGTGCTAAATGGCTTTCGTGTAATCATCTCTTTATGGCATATATCATTTTCGGACATATACAAATAGAGTTCTTTTACAGGGGGGCCAGATGGTACTCAATGGAAATGGCAGGAGTTGTTACATATACAGGTGCAAAAATTATTCAGAATGCTCGTTTGCTTATAGAAAGAATCGGAAGACCACTTGAATTGGACACTGATGGAATCTGGTGTGCTTTGCCTGGTTCATTCCCTGAGAACTTCACCTTCAAAACAATGTATGGGCAAATTCTTGTTTTATCTCTATATTTGTCTTGTTTTTATGGCTGGGCTTCTTGCTTGTCTGGCTCATCAGGTTTCTTGATTGACATTGTTGCTGAAGAAACTGATAACATCTTACTTCAGTGGCTCAGAAAGGAAGCTTACTATCTCATATCCGTGTGTTATGCTTAATGTTGATGTTGCTAGAAACAACACCAATGATCAATACCAGGTCAGAAAACATCTATATATCTACATTATATATATATAGTTTTTGTCTTCTAAGTACATTGGTTTTAGCTATTGTAAATCCATTCTGCATAAGTTTTTCTCTTCCCCCTCAGACATAATTCAGTACTTCCTCCTATATATATATATTCTTTTTGCAGACCCTGAAAGATCCTGTTAGTAAGACTTATACAACACACAGTGAATGTTCCATCGAGTTTGAAGTGGATGGACCCTATAAGGTGCTTGATTTCATCCTTATGCTAGCATAAGTTTCTCTTGATTTCCATATCTTAGCTTTTTTTTTCATGGGAATTGTTTAGATTGAGCTGGTTGCTTGTTATATCTTCTCCATTTAGGCAATGATCATTCCTGCTTCCAAGGAAGAAGGGATCTTGATAAAGAAACGCTATGCTGTTTTCAATGATGATGGCACCATTGCAGAGCTGAAAGGCTTTGAGATAAAGCGACGTGGTGAACTAAAGCTCATCAAAGTTTTCCAGGCAATGCCCTTGAAAGTTTTCTTGATTCGATTTGTTTAGCATGGATTCTTACCTTTTATTAATCCACCCTTGAGTTTAAAGATTGGATAAGAGAAAATTACAGTATAGGGTCTTTTTGGTTTTATCTTATTTATCCTTATAGATTCCCTCTACAAACAAATGCACACTCTGGATGAAAGATAAGTATGTATAGTTACAGTTCTGTCTGAATCTTCTATAGAAGTATAAGAGTAATTAGCTTTGATAACTAAATGTATTTCTAGTATTGCGTCTTGAAATTTACTCCTGTGATCTTGCTTGATGTGTTTGAGGAGAGCATAAATTGTGTTGTCAAATGACTGTCATTTTTGTCATATTTAGGACTTGTATCTGATTCAAATCCCGTCGGTTTCCTTTCAGTTATTTTGCGGCTTTCTGGAATTTCTCATAACAAAAAAATGATTTTTATTTTTTCCCTTTTGCTTTCTTTTCAAGCACTCATCATTTTAATTATGCAGGCTGAACTTTTTGGTAAATTTCTTCATGGGTCAACATTGGAAGAATGTTACCAGGCAGTTGCTGCAGTTGCAAATCGTTGGCTTGACCTTCTTGATGTATGTTGCATTATCTTAAATGTCAAATCTGATACTTTGAACAGCCAACATATTTTCTTCACGATTCTATTTTAAATGACTGAAAATCGTAAACACTTTCTTGAATCTCCAGAATCAAGGAAAAGACATTGCTGACAGTGAATTGCTTGAATATATATCTGAATCAAGCACAATGAGCAAGTCCTTGTCAGATTATGGTGAACAAAAGTCATGTGCAGTAACAACAGCGAAGCGCCTTGCTGATTTTCTTGGGGATTCAATGGTCAAGGATAAAGGATTGCATTGCCAGTACGTAGTTGCATGTGAACCTAAGGTGTGTTTGTGTATACTATTAGCTCGTGATTGTACTACACAGGCTGGATTTTAAATTAGATTATTTGTGTTGAAAGATATGAATATTATGATATTCATATCTTTCAACAATTTGTTTCATGTTTACTTCCGGGAAACTAATTATAGGCATTGGTCTCTCACATGCACTAGCAAAGCCATGGTTAGATGCTAATTTGGATATAATTACCATAACGGGGATGTGTTAGTAATGTTCCTCCATGTGAGGTAACAAACTTTAGTTGATACTCAGTTATAAATCAATTGCAGCTTGGATGTGCCTCAACTTCTGGCAATTTTTAGCACCTGAATGTGTTACTCTTCTGCTGAACGTTGTGATAAATACTTCTATAGCTCACTGTTGATTATATAATGTTGAGGTGATGGTCAAATGATGTAATTTTTCATCCCTGGAAGCTCTGATTAATTGGATGGGGATCAACGAGTCTATTTGGATGTTTCCCTTGGTGACTTTTGCATCTTTTATTGCTCTTGGGCTTGGTATCCGTGCTACCAAAATATATTGACATGCAAGAGAAGACTAAAAAGGGACCTAGGTCTTGGGTTTTAATGTACCAAGATATTGATCCGTGCCACTAAAAGATACTGGTATAAAGGTTAAGTAAGACTAAAAGAGAACGTCTGATTTCTTGAGTTTTAGTGTACGGCAATTCTCCTGGGGTTTTATGACTAGGATCCGTAAATGTTCTTTTCATTTTCCAAGTTGTAAATAGCCTCTTGGTATAGAGTTGTTTTCATTGGCCTCTATCCCATATCCTATCTCCATGCTACCCTATGCATTTACTGTCCGTTTGATCATGATTTGTGTGATGTTGCTCCCCATGATCATATGATGTCTAGATGCTTGATGAAGTTGAGGATGGAAAGTGAGACAGGGGGAACCGCGATAGAATTGTTTTTCTATATTGCTTTGGCCATTTTTATTTGTCTTGTTGAAGATGAATAGATAATTCCCACTCCCATCATTTTATGATTTGTGCCAGAACTCAACTGAAATCGATCAACAAGTCTTTCTCATATCTTTGAGCTTTTTACTGGTTTTGTTATTGATTTGTTCCTCTGCAATTTTTTGGGCATGAGGTTCAGATCTCATATTTGTTGGCTTATCAAATTTGACAGGGAGCTCCTGTAAGTGAGCGTGCTGTACCAGTTGCTATTTTTGAAACCGAAACTGGTAAGATATGATCTCGTTTACGGTTCTTTTACTTCTCTTCTCATTTTGATTCAAAGTCCTGAAATGATAATTCCTGCAATTTTGGTTTGCAGAAATTGTCAGGTTTTATGTCAAGAAGTGGTGCAAAATATCTTCTGACATTGGCATCCGTTCTATTATTGATTGGTCTTATTACAAGCAACGACTTTCCTCAGCTATCCAGAAAATTATTACAATTCCTGCTGCCATGCAAAAGGTACAGCAGCTTTTGTTGAAGATTTGTGTGTGTGTGTGTGAATCAATGCTTTCATTAATGAGGCTAAGAAACATTTCAGTCCATCCTGTTACAAGAATCACATCAAATCTAACTTCTGGAATACACTGACGTATCTTGTCCACAGCAAACTACTATTTTTTCGCAGTGCCATCTTTCTTATTCTTAAATTGTAATGGCAAGTTGCACAATTTCAGGTTTCGAATCCTGTTCCACGAGTTGTTCATCCTGATTGGCTTTATAAAAAGGTCCGTGAGAAGGAGGACAAATTTCGCCAGAGAAAATTGGTAGATATCTTCGGTGCCATGAATAAAAAGAACGCTGATGCTAAACATGCAACAGATGATCAGAATATTGTAGACATGGAGGATGTTGCGATCAAAGGAAAAACTTCTTTATCTGGACCTAGGCCTGTTGTTCGATGTTATGATGCGAAGAGCCAGCAATCTCTAACTAGGGAAAGTTCTGAAGCAGGTTCTTTGCAGCATGGGGCTGCCAGCGGAGATCCCAAAGTTTTGAAGCCTTCCGAAGAAAATGATATATGCGAGGAAAACATTGACTGGAATACTGATTACGATGGATGGCTAAAATTAAAAAAGAGAAAATGGAAAGAGGCACGCGAAAGAAGGAAACGGATGCGGTATGATTGAACAGCTATTTTTCATCTGGTATTGCAGTAGTCTAAAATGTAGATAGAGGCGTTATACAAGACGAGAAGTTTAAATGGTTGCTTTTGTGTGATGTTTCCCTTATTACTTTTCTTATGTTTCTGTCATCTAGTATAAGAATTTCTTTTATGATTCATGCCACTTTCCAATTCCTTGCTAACTTAGTGTCAGATTGCCAGACAACTATGATCTTGTTTCAGTTGTAGAGTTTCTTATGAATAGGCATTTACTAAAGGATTTACTGTCTTTCTACCATGTGTTTCATTTTACTTTGAACTGGAATTGCGTACAACAATAATTCTCTGTTTATGCACCTTGACTGGATAGCCTTTGATTGGAGGTACCTGAATTGTCTAGGTTGGATGCACCAAGGACGTCAGGTTTATCGAATGGTGTAGCTGAAGTGCCTGGTAGCAGGGTCAATCAAAGAAAATCCCAGGGCAAGAGTGGGGTGAATTCTTACTTTCAGAAGCATCAATCTTCACTCACTCGCAGCCACTGGCAGGTTGTTTAGTTCTCAGGGTTATGAACTATTTTAAAAAACAACTCTTCAAGTGTTTAATCTTGTCTGGTTTTTGGAACAGATAGTTCAGCTTATTCCCGGCCCACAGAGTGGCCAATTTTTTGCTTGGTTAGTAGTAGATGGAGCTATGCATAAGATTGCCATAACTATTCCTAGAGTATTCTACCTCAACTCTAAAGCCCTTGTTACAGAGGAATTTCCGGGAAGGCGTGTGAACAAGACCCTTCCCCATGGACACGTTAGCCACAATTTGATTGAGGTAAATAGCTCTTCTGCTAATACTGAAGGCTTAAGTGCAAATGTCTCAAAGTACATTATTCTTATTATATGCCATGCCTTCAGATCATTATTGAGGAAGACCAATTCAGGGCAGAAAGCAAGAAGTTAGCAGCTCACCTTGCAGACCCTGAAGTTGAGGTCAGAATGCTGACACATACATACTTCATAAGTTTGATCGAGTCAATCTTACTCCTGTGTATAATCGATTCTGCTACTTTACTGATTACTTTTCAATTGATATCTGGTGATTATTGTTAATAAAAAAAATACAACTCCTGACATAGCCTAACAGGAATGTAAAGAAAACAAGGGATTTTTTTTTTCTATCACGACCTATAGTTTCATTTGCTTCAGAGTTTGCCTTTTAATGTTTTCAATGATTTACAATGATAAGATTTCTGGCTGATTTTTTCAGCTTAGTACTTTCTAGTCCATTTTATCACGTGGAAGCTGGATTGGGTACTCTAATATTATCTGGATGACAATGTGAAAGTAAAATAAAAATCGAATGATTTCAGATTTATGAAATAGTCATTCCAAAAGACGGAAAAACATTCTTTATCTCATGTGCGTTCCTCTCTTAAAGAAGTGGCTATGTAACATACCCAACATACTCTACCTAAATTTATGAAATAGTCATCCTAAACTACCTTGGGTACATTTTTGAGATTTATTTTATGATTATTTTAACTGGAATTGAAATCTTAACCAGGGAGTTTATGAAACGAAGGTTCCCTTAGCATTTAATGCTGTCGTTCAACTAGGCTGTGTCTGTAAAGTGGATAAATCAGCCAAAAAGCGAAATGCACATGATGAATGGAGTTTGAACGAACTGCATATGAAGACAACAACTGAGTGCCCTTATCTGGAAGAATCAATATCTTTCTTCTACTTGTATCACAGGTTAATCTCTACTCAACGACTTGGCTTATAGCTGTTTATCGGTTACTTTACTTGGACCCCTAATTGGTGGCTTTCAGTGTAAAGCTGGACTACGACTACGTGAGGTTTTCATTATTCTTGATGTGCTGCAAGAATTTATACACTTTTGTTTGTGGACAATTAAAATATTGGTAATATGAATAGAATTCCAACTGTTTTGTTGGAATCATGTGTGTGTGTGGATGGAGCTTTAAATATTTGTAGATTTTTGTAGTCATAATGCCACCTTTTTAGCAATGGTTCTGTTAGGAATTATATAATATTCACCAGTTGTTTGTGTTGATGTTGAACATGTTGTGAGATAAACACATGTTTTTGATCTCTTGTTTCTTTAGTCCCTTCTCTCTCTCTCTCTCTCTCTCTCTCTCTCTCTCCCCCCTCTCCCTTCAAAGCCCCCTTGCAGAACAGAAACCCTTATTTGATTGATTCTCTCTTCATGTGTGGAGAAAAACACAAAAAATTGTACATGTATCTATCTATCTATATATCTTTGTGATCAGTTGGTGATTTTCTTCCCTCGATGCAAATAGTTATTGTCTCTGTAACTTCCTTGACCTCTTTTGTTTCAGCATTTTTTGAGACACGTGCGATATATGTTGGATATTTTCCTTCCTCCAAAATAATATCTGTTGTGGTGGTCAATCCTTCCACAATAAAGAATTATCACCGCAAATCCTTGAACGACTATTTCGCTAAGCTTGTCAGGCATCATCTTCCTCAGCTCCTATTTCACGTGAAGGAAATATTTTCAAGGTGACAATGTTTTCTGATGATGTTTTCCGTCTTTCTTTATATGCCTTATATTTATCCCTTTGTGTGTTTCTCTTCAAAATTTAGGTAGAGTATGTCGGGTATGTTAAAGATGCGGAGAAGGCTGTGCAAAGAATGATATCTGACTACAGGTATTCAACTGCCTGGGGTGCTTTTAGGCCCTAAATTGCTTAACTTTATGCATGGAGTACCACAGAACTACCCATGTTTTTCCTGGAACACTGTAGCTGGATGTTGAATGAAAAATTGCCATTTAACAGTTCTGTAATCTGAACCAAAGTTGCAATTTTATTGGTGAGATCACCATTGTTCTTTTCTGTGCGATTTTGATTTATGTATGCATGATATTTGCAGATATCAACATCACGGGCCTGTAATTGCTATACTTGAATGCCCAGATTCTCATGTGCTGAAATCTAGCATAAGGGTGTTGGACGAATTCCCTTGTCTTGCCATTCCTCCAAATGCCCGTGATTGCCAGTATCAGGTAATGAAGTTTTGATTCATTGGGAGCCACCATTACATTTTCCATTCATCTCCTGGAGGCTATGGTAATAACTGAAGCATTTTTTTACAGGCTCTTGGCTGGCAAATGATTGCTGCCAAAATTGGGATGCACCGTTGTGCTACATCATCTCAATGGTTGAATGAGAGGATTGCCCTGTCACGATACGCCCATGTAAATTATTTTATGTTCTATCCAGCTCATTTCATGCTGATGAAAACTTTATTCTCATTAGTCATTAATTTATTTTCAATCCGATGCAGGTTCCGGTTGGGAATTTCGAGGTTGATTGGCTTATGCATACGGCTGATATATTCTTCTCAAGGGCATTACGTGACCAGCAACAGGTAGTTTCTTTTGAGGGCATTGCAATTTATTATAAGCCTTTTGATTATTTATGATTTAACTGAAATCTATATTAGTTGAACCGTTATCTGTTCTTTGAGTGAAAGATTTACTCCTGTTGATTGGGTGCAATTTTTTAGTTGCCATTTATTTAGTTGGGTTTTCAGATGCATCCCCTCTCCTCCCCCCCAAGTTAGCTTTTATTTTTTATTTTTTATTTTTTATTTTTAGTGTTAACTTTGTTGTGTCATGTAGGTTCTTTGGATATCTGATACTGGGATTCCAGACCTGGGAGCAACAAGTGTAGAAGCGTCAAGTTTCATTGATGAGGTCAGTTTCAAGATATGTGTCACTGTCTTGTTGTGGATCAATTAGGAACAAGGAGACCAGCGGAGGATTTATAGCACATCTTTGTTTATAGTCATCACCACCGCTCTTTCATCAGACGTGTCTTTGAAAGTTTTAATCTCTTACAATGTTTTGTCAGCTGACCAATGAATTGTTCTTCATAGGTTGATCAGCCTATCCTCAATTATCCTGGTGCATACAGAAAAGTTACTGTAGAGCTCAAGGTCCAAACTATATCCCTAATTGTATATGTTTTCTTATATTGTATGTATGCATTTATACTATTTATATGCATGCATGTATACATTACATACGTAGATGCTTAATAGATTAGTGCTTATACTTGTTCTATTGATTTTTTCTCTTTAGGTTCATCACCTTGCTGTCAATGCTCTCTTAAAAAGTAACCAAGTAAATGAAATTGAAGGAGGAACCCTATTCGGACTGGAACAAGATATGAACCTTGGTGAAAACTCTTCCAATGACCTTTATTGCATGGATGAGATGACTTCATGTGCTCCTGCGTTTCGAGTGCTCAAACAATTGATTCAAAGATGCCTTGCCGATGCAGTTACTTCTGGAAATGCATATGCAGACGCTATGCTGCAACATTTGTACCGATGGCTTTGCAGGTTGGCGGTTTTGTACTTATTCTTTGAGATGCCCTCTTTTTTTTATTTAATTTTTTTCCTCTCTCCACACTTACCCTTTTTTTCTCTCTATTGATTCAGCCCACAATCTAAACTGCATGATCCAGCTCTCTATCATATGCTTCATAAGGTAACCAATACCGTACAGCGTATTTGATTTAAGACTCTAAATTTCTTTTTAGAAGCAATGTTGCTTGCAATAGGAGTCATCTTTGAGGATCATGTAATCTGGACATTGTCTATCAATATTCTTTTTCTTTCCCCCTGTGTAAATGATGTTCTGTAATCTTATTCTTAAGCTTATTTAATGTAAATTGTGAATTTTTTTAACGGTGTTTCATTATGGAAGTTTTTATTGATCATTTCTGTACTGCAGTTCATGCGAAAAGTATTTGCATTGTTGATGGCCGAGTTTCAAAAACTGGGTGCAACTGTTGTATTTGCAAGCTTCTCAAAACTCATAATCGACACCGGAAAATCTGATCTTTTCGCGGCAAAAGCTTATTGTGATAGTTTGATCAAGACTATGCAGACTAGGTTTGTACTTGGTCTGGGTCTGGCTGTGATGTTTAATCATGTGTGCATGGACTAAGTTGATACTCCTGTATTTTGTCATTCATTTATGTTTTTTTTTTAATCTGCAGAGATTTATTCGAATGGGTAGAGTTTGAGCCCGTGCAGTTCTGGCATTCTTTGCTTTTCATGGATCAGGTACTTCATGCCACATAACATGATTTTCTTTTGGGTTAATCACAAGAATTGTTTTCATTTATTCGTTGTATTTCAGTTCCTGTTGTGTTTCTATTGCTACCAGATTCTCTTTCCTAAGTAGCACATATATAGTATGAGGCAAAAAGCAGTATTTCTAAAACTGTTCCTTTAATTATACTTTATAAGTAGTCCATCTCTCTCTCTCTCTCTATTTTTTTTTAAGAATCTCTTGTTTTGCTTATTAATCTTTTTCTTTGTCATAGTACAACTATGGTGGTATTCAAGCTAGGTTACCAGAATCACTTAATGATAAAGCAGAACCAATTGAGGGAAGCAACGACGAAGAACCCCAAGTGGAGATTGTATCAAGCTGGAATATTGCTGACATGTTATCAAAGTCGGTTCAGGTTAGCATCTTTACGGAATCACTGCGTTCCAATGCACTACCTTAACTTAATTATAGGCTCTTAGGTTGCATAGGTATGGATACGGAGATACATGATACATCTGTGTGGGATTTTTCGGAACATGTAGGATATGGAGGGCATGTGTGTAAATATAATAAATTTAAGGATCAAACTGTACGTAATACAGCTAGAAGAACCAAATAGTAAATATTAAAACACAAAACAAAACAAAACAAATATTAGTGGTTCTTTTCATTCAGTATATTTGGCAGTTTTTATGGATATGCATATCCGAATCATGTATGCAACTTTTAGAAATTCCAAATTCGCCCCAGATGTAAGTATCCGATACGTGTCTATGTCAGATGCATATCAGATACCGCACACGCTACCAGATAGAAGTATATGTGCATCGTAGCTGGTTAGGATCTGATAATTTGATCTGTCTCCTAAGTCCTAATGCTATTCTTGCTTAATAACTTTAGGACCAATTCATTTTAATCGTCTCGGAGTTTATGTATATACCCTGGAAATATGCACAAGAACAAGCTGCTAATCAAGCGGCTTTAGTATCAAACGGTATCTCCTGCACTCCATCAGTTCCGGCTGTCCTTGCTGAAGCTCTTGAATCACAAATGACAGAACATCTGAGAATAAAGGTACTAAAATTTGATGTTCTTTTGTCTATACTATTTGCCAGATGTCTTGTTTTGCAAGTAATGTTAAGTTCAACTTCGTCCATATTTGATTTTCACAGATTGGATCTTACTTCACAGACAAGCTTTTAAAGATTGTTTGTGATCACAGTCTTCTTAAGAATGTCAGCAAAGATTCCCAGCATCATCAAAACACGTCATCAGGAAACCCGCAACCTTCTGAAAGCGTATCTAAAGGAGATCCGGCACTAGAATTCATCAAGTATGTTTGTGCAGTTTTGGCTCTTGACCAAAATGTGCAGCATGAAGTTCTGGTAATACTAAACGCCTTATTATTTCGTCCCGTATGTTGTTATAATTTTGCATATGCATGCAAATTTGGCATGCTTTGTTATCTTAACGTCCCTTCTCGTTAAACAGATCATGAGGAAGAATCTGCTAAAATTTGTTCGTGTAAGGGAATTTTCACCAGAGGCTGAATTTCAACGTCTGTGTTCTACGTTTACCTTGCCAAATGTCATTTGCAGGTATAATGTTTAAAGGTCTTGTAAAAGAACATGAATTGTGCATGAATTTTTCTGATGATCCGTTTACTGCCATTTTTTTGCAGCTACTGCAACGACTGCAGGGATCTAGATTTATGCCGTGACAGGGCATTATCAGGAGGTCATGAATGGCGTTGTCCCGTGCCTCAATGTGGGCACCCGTATGATCGTGGAGTTATGGAAAACGCTCTTCTTCAGATTATACGACAGAGAGAACGGCTCTACCATTTACAAGACCTTGTATGTCTGAAATGTAAACAGATCAAAGCCACACATTTAGCTGAACATTGTTCATGTGCTGGATCATTCAGATGCAAAGAAGATGTCACGGAATTCGTAACAAAATGCAAGTCTTTCTAAAAGTAGCTAAAGACCAGAAATTTCAGTTATTACAAGAGTGTGCATCCTGGATTTTGGAAGTCAGATAGTTTTCCATGAGTCAAGTTCTTTGTGTGATTTCAACCCGAATCATCAGCAAATCGAGCCTTTTAAATGGGTTCATCAGCTCAAATCAACTCCAGTTAGCAGATTAAACAGGTTCATAGAAAATTTGCCACTTAGTTGAGGGAGTTAATGCATAATGCATCAAGGGCGGGATGACGTTTTACCTGATGCTCTAGAAATCGAGTATTGCTGCACGTTTGCACTGCACCTAATGATGAAACAGATCATCAAAACGAAGAAAGCTCGAGATTGTTGAAGAACTCACTTTTCTCTTGTGAAATTGAATCTATGCCACCTACTTGTGAAACTTTGAATATACGCATAGTTTGTTAAAAGCAAAATTCGACCTATAATTAGCAATTCAGGAGTTGTGAATCTGCATTTTTCTGGACTTGTTATATCAAATGTAATTTGTAGGTACCAAAATTCTGACTTTATATTTGTAATCTGCTCTTCTATAACTTGGAATATAGCAAACATGTACAGCTATGATTTCAAAAAGCTTAAAATAATACATACTAATTGATGTTTATCTATGAAATCTCGTAAACTTAATAATTAAGGAATAATCATTTGAACAATGTACCAATTGCCATAACATATGCAGGACATTCATTCACAATGAAGACCCACCTTTTCTAGAGAATTCTTATATGAAAAACCTCTATTGCATCATGTTTAGGGTGATTTTATACGATTTCTAATGTTATATTTTATAACGATTTCCTCCATATTCGTATAATTTGCATAGAAATTAAGGGTTTAATCGAATTATTGAGCAAATGAGTTTTAAAAGTGTTTAAGTGCAAATTTGTGTTGTTTAAGTGGTTTCATTGATAAAAATCTTTGAATATGAGATGTTACATTTTGCACGATGTTATCATGAATGTAGGTACGCTTGCATGTTAAATGAGGAGCTTAAACGAAGATCGGATGAAGGTTAAGAAGAAAGCTCGATTCGAATGAAGAAAGCTCGATTCGAATGAAGAAAGTTTCGATTCGATTCGCCCAAACTTGGTGATCAAGTATTTCAAAATATGCCACGTAACATTATATTTTGAGGCCTAAAAGATGGATTTTGAGGAAAGAAGAAGACGCCACGAGTTTACGAGATCAACGGATCAATATTTTCCAACGATTTCTACCGTAGAACTCTGCTTTTTCGATGGAAATTTTACCCGACTTAGAGGCATTTTCAGGGAAGAGTTCTTGACGAAAGTTGTAGATACTAAAATGAGCTTTCCAACGCATTTTGAATCACGTCAATCGGAGGTCTACAACTCAAGTTATGATTTTTACCGAATCTGCTGGAATTACGGACGAACCGGAGATATTTTGGCCAAGTTTGATGCATGTTACTCCATGTGCTCCTTAATGATGATGATGATGAGTCATAACAAACTCCACATGCTATTTTAGTGACTCCTCACCTTCACATGCAAAGTCATTATCACCTCCCACATGCTTATAACAAACTTGAGAATATTCCAAAGATATTCTCCCAAAAATATCTCCTCAACTACAACCTCTCCCTTATGCACCTCCCTCAACTCTTCCTATAAGAACTCCTCATTTCCATCCATAAAGGCCCCTCCTTGGTCACTTTTGGCCAAGCTTTTACTTTTCCCGCCTTTTATGTAAATCTCTGTAGGCGTTATGCCGAGAATAAATTAGAATAGTAATCTTGTTGTAATTTCGAGCTACGGCCTACGATTTGAAATCATAATCGAGGATGATTGGCTAAGGTCTCTAAGCTAGAACCACCTTTGTGAAGCCACCATCACCGGAATAAACAAGGATTTCGTTTTCATTTGTTCTAGTGAGTTTCTTGTTCTTCCTTCATGTTTGAATTGTTTATGTGCAATTTGTATGATCTATACTTAGGTTGCATGCTAATCGAATTTAGATACGATAGTTGATGAATTCGTAGATTACCGTGAAGGAGAATGATAATATTCTTCCAACATACGTAAGTTGAGGGTGAATGTTGTTAGATTAGGATTTATATCCATATCTTTGATCCGTAAATGCTTTAGTTGTACCGAGAGTGGTGAACTAATTAAAAGGCGATGAACCGAAAGGGAAAATGCCTCTTTAGCAGATAATAATCCAAGAACTTACGAATGAATATGTGTCTTTCTTGTTATTTTCGGTGGGGTGGTGGATCATCGGTGCGTTCTAGTTGTTTTAAATTATAAATTTTATTATCGTAGTTTTATTTATTTTCACGTTTGCTACCTTAGTTTGTTAATTGAAAATCCGAGATCATAATCATCAACTTTATAAAAGAAATCGAAGGCAAAAACTCTCTTTTTCGCATACAAGTCCTGCGGATACGATCCGGTTTCACCACTATAGCTGCGAGCCTTCGCGACGCAGGTGACATCGGTTTTATTTTATTACTTGTTATCTTTGCTTTGCATAAAACCGCGAACAAGTTTTTGGCGCCGTTGCGGGGACTTGGCACGGAAAATTTTCGTTTCGGTTTTTTTGTCAACTAAGTTATCTGTTTTTCGTCTTAAACAATAAAAAAAAAAAAAAAAAAAAAAAAATCTTTGGTAATTACGAGAGAGAGAAAAAATATTTTCTTTTCGCTCGCTTACGTATTAGTTTTATAGTATTTTGTTTCTTTTACTACTGCTTAGACTGTTTGAACTGTTTTAGTATAGCTTTTTTAATTCTAAAAAAAAATTTTAAAAAAATTTAAAAAATTCTCGATAAATACCGAGTGGATTCGGTAATTACCGAGAAAGAGAGAAAAGAAACACGGAACACGTTTCAATCATTGAGGTTGGGTGATGGATTCTCGGTGAATCCCACTCTGCGGAAGCATAAGGATAAAATCCCGAAACCTCGTGATTTAGGTGTTGGTGCCCAAACGTAGTTTATGCAAACTCGAACTCACGGGGGACCACTTTTGTATAATCCGGAGATAGAGCGAACCATCGCCGACCAAACAGACGTTTGGCCCGGCTCACCGGACCAACGGACGAGGGAACCACGGAAGGAAACAATCCTGAAGGATACGTTGAGGGAGAAGCTCAAGTAGGAGCCCAGGTTGAAGAAATGGCAGAGCAACGGACATTGGCAGACTTTGCCATGCCATCTATTGTGAAAGTTAATCCTGCGGTCGTGATTCCTGAAATCACGGTGATAATTCGAACTCAAAACTTCTTTAATCAATTTGGTAAGAGGTTCCACATTTCATGGATTTTCCATCGAGGACCCGCACGATCACATTCACTCATTTCTAGAATCGTGCGGGACTATTTTAATCAAAGGGTCACCGAGGACGCCTAAAGATGAAACTTTTTCCTTCTCACCTTTGAAGGGAGAAGCGAAAGAATGGTATAAATCCTTACCAATCGAATCCATTACTTCGTGGGAGGAGTTGGAGAAAGAATTCTGAGCCGTACTTTCCACCGCAAAGACGGCTCATCTTCGAATCGAGATATTCACTTTTGTGCAATCCGAGAAGGAATCATTTTACGATGCATGGAAACGATTTAAGACTCTCTTGAGAAAGTGCCCCACCACAATTTGGACAAACAAAGATTGATCAACACTTTCTACAAAGTGGTTTGACCGAATTGACTAAGGGATGGTGAATAGTTTGCGGGAGGTGCATTTACGAGAAAGACACCTAATGAGGATGGATGTTGTTTGAAGATATTGCAAAGTATAATTATGCCCCTACTATGCAAAGCGCCCAATCGTAAAAGCTCATTGCGCAGGAAGTATGAGGTAGATGAGACCACGTCTCTAAAAGCTCGATTGGCGCACTACGAAGCAAGTGCATGACAATGAATGTTCAAGTGCTTGTGTGTGACAACCGCCATGGCCAAGGCCATCGTAGTAATCAATGCCAACTTGACTGATCTCTCAGGTCAAAGCATTCAAAACAATGTTGTTTGTCAAAATTGCGATACCGTTGGGCACACATTCCATCGGTGTCATCTATTGTTGCATTCGAAGAAGTGAATACATTCACTTCTCAAAATTATCGACCTTCGGTCGAATCAAAACACTCAAGGATTCAATTATAACCGGAACCACCCTGGTTTCCGATGGAGTGACCTTCCGGGGCAAGCAAACCCCATCATTTTCAGGCCCACAGGCCTAATCAAAGCAATTTTCAATCCAACTATCGACCAAAGATGGAACACCAATCCACCGCAAAATCAAAATCAATCATTTCGAGATCTTAGAACAAAAGTTGAGCGAGCAAATCACGCCAACACTCAATTGGCAAATGCTTTAAGTACTCGACCAAGATGGTGAGAAATTTGGAGGTGCAAATAGGACAAATTTAGGGCAAGAAGCAAGTCGACCTCAAGGTCATTTGCCGAGTTTTTATGAGAAGAACCCCGAGGGGTTAATCTGGTCCAAAATGACGAGAATTCTTGCACCGATCTCATTGCACCATGGAACTATGGTCAAGATGAGTGAATGCTATAAAACCGAGGAGTGGGAAAGCGGTTGGCGGTCGGTCCAACCAGGAAGCGAGTAGCCCCTCCCGTGAGCAGAGACGCAGGGGGGGAAGATCTTTGTTCTCCTCGGAAGGATGTTGGGACTACTATTGATCCAAGTGAAGAGAAAATTTCGAAGAAAAGGTGAAAGTTGAGAATTACGATGATGAAGAGAATACTGCTGAGAAGAAGTCGATTCTAAGTTAAGTTAGGAAGCATGTGAGGTGGAAGGATAGGAAGACAAAGCAATCAATGATAAGGCGGCAAAGAAGCACTTTCTTGAGGAAGACTTTCTTGATCTCCCTTACCCACCTAGCAAAAACAAGTTGTCATTAACGATCGATAAAGAGTATAAGAAGATAATCGACTTGCTCAAGAATCTTGAGGCAAACATTCCATTAGTTGATCTTTTGGTAGGAATGCCAAAGTATACAAAGTTTATAAAGGGCGCAGTGAGTTCGAAAAGAAGCTCCAAGAGCTCGAGCACATAGTATTGAATGGAGAATGCTCGGCAATCAGCCCGGACTAAACTTTCTGTGAAGTGTCACGACCTGGTAGATTTACGATTTCATGTACTATCGGGAGCGAGGATTTCCACAATGTTCTATGCGATTCGGGAGCATCAATCAACTGATGTCTACGTCAATCTTCCAATCTCTTGGATTGGATCAATCTATTACGCTTAAACCTATTTCTCTTCAACTTGCGGATAGAAGTGTGAAATATGCAAGGGAATTGTAGAAGATGTGTTGGTCAAGGTTAAAAATTTCATATACCCGGTGATTGGGTAATCATGGATATGACCAATGATGAGAAAACCCCTTGATCCTTGGAAGACCTTTTCTTGCAACCGCCCGTGCCTTACTAGATTCCTACACGGTGGCGAAGTAACCCTACATTTGGAGGATGAGAGCATAAATTTCAATGTGGGCAATGCGGTTGAAGCACCCGATCAGTGACACTTGTTTAGCTATTGAGGACGATTTCAGCGATGAGTATGATAAACAAGTGTTCATGGGTAGTTGGGATGAGGAAGAATTCAATAAACTATCTCGCAACTTGGACTAATGAGGAGTGGATAAAATTTTTAGAAGAGATTGACAAGGAAAGTTCGATTACCACGAGGTGGTAGGAAAGAAGATGAGGAGAGGCATGGTGATATGCCCAGATTTGCAAAAGGAGATGAGGGCCCTGTCTGGCTGGGAGGCCATGATGCTTCATAGCCCCTTATAATAAGCTTGGAGATCTAGAGCTTAAGGAGATAAATTGAGACTAAGTGTGGAGAAGCCACCGTCAGATTTAGTGTTGAAACCCTTGCCTCAACACTTGAAATACATTTTTACGAGGGACGGTGATAAGCTCCCTTTGATCATTTCATCTAAGTTAGAACCGAAGGAGGAAGAAAAGCTTATCAAAAGCTCGTGCAAGATAATATCCTCGCCTTTGGTTGGCAAGTGGGAGATATTAAGGGATAAGCCACGATATCTCGTATGCATAAGATCGGGACTGTTGAGGATCGAAGAAGGTGCGATGACCTCAGAGAAGGCTAAACCCTCACATGCAGGAAATCGTTAAGAAGGAAATCATCAAATTGCTTGACATGGGTATCATCTACCCAATAGCCGATAGTGAATGGGTAAGCCCCACTCAGGTGGTGCCAAAGAAAGGAGGATAACTATTGAAAAGAATGAAAAGGGGAAGAGATTGCCTTACGACAAGTCACTTTGGTTATAGAGTTTGCATCGACTACGAAGACTAAATGAGGTAACTCTAAAAGACCACTTTCCTTGCCATTCATTGACCGGCTCCTTGAGAGGCTTAGTGGCAAGCAATTTTATTGTTTTTGGATGGCTATTCGGATACTTTCGGATAGCTATCGACCCATTGATCAAGAAAAGACTACCTTCACCGCCCCTTTGGTACCTTCGCTTACCGAAGGATGCCATTTGGTCTCAGAATGCACTTTGCCTACATTTCAAAGATGTATCTTTGGCTATCTTCAATGGTTTAGTGGAGAAGGTGATGGAAATTTTTATGGATGACTTCTCGTATTCGGGACAGTTTAGACCACTTTGTTTACACAATCTTGATAAAGTTCGTCCGGTGCATAGAGAAGGACTTAGTCTTAAATTGGGAGAAGTGCCACCTAATGGTGGAAGAAGAATTGTTCTTGGACACAAGGTGTCCAAGGAAGGTATAGAGGTTGACAAAGCGAAGGTAAAAGCTATTGAAAAAATGACATACCCTAAAAATGTAAGAGAAGTAAGAGGATTCTTGGGTCATGTTGGATTCTATAGGCGGTTCATTAAAGACTTTTCTAAGATAGCCAAGCCTTTGTCAACTCTCTTAAGAGAGGATGTGAAATTTGTTTTCACCCACGATTGTGAAAGAGCTTTTAAAGAATTAAAAGACAAGTTGATTACCTCGCCAATTCTTATAGCACCCGGACCGAAAGCTCCTTCGAGCTTATGTGTGATGCTTCTAATTATGCAATCGGAGCGGTGTTAGGTCGAGAGAGTGGACGGAAGGTTCCAACCTATCTACTACGCTTAGTCACACTTTAAACCCAAAGACAAGTAAATTATGCAACAAGCGAGAAGGAGTTGTTGGCGATGAGTTTTTGCCATGGATAAATTTAGAAGCTATTTGCTTGGGTCGGAAGATTCTGATCTGGATGAGACCATTCTCGCATTGAAGTATCTGTTGAGCAAGGCCGATGCCAAGCCTCGTTTGATGAGATGGATCTTGATTTTACAAGAGTTTGATGTTCATATCCGGGACAAGAAGGGTAGCAAGAATGTGGTAGCCGATCACATGTCTCGGTGACCGATGATCCTCGGTAGAGTCGGATGAGATTGGAATTGATTTTCCAACCTGAGCAACTCATGACTATTGATGTGTGCAAGGTTATTCTCGCCACGTGATTGGAAAAGGTTCTCCTTGGTTTGCACCTTTTGCAAACTTCTTGGCGCGCGATATCTGGACTACGACGACATATCAAAGCAAAAGAAGAAATTCTTTTCGGATTTGAACTATTATGTGTGGGGACGACCCTATTCTCTTCAAGCGTTGTAAGGATGGATTACTCCGTAGGTGTGTCCCCGAGTTCGAGCGAGAGGACATTATAGAGCAATGCCATGACGGACTGTGGGAGGTCATTATGGAGCTGAGGAAGGCTGCTGCGAAGATTTTTGATCCGGTTTCTACTTGGCCGACAATTTTTAAGGATCTGAGAGAGTTTTGTAAAGGTTGTGACCGGTGCGGCGCACCGGTAAACTTTCTCGGCGAATGGACATGCCCCTACACCCTATTCAACAATGTGAGGTTTTCGACGTATGGGGTATTGACTTCATGGGACCGTTTCCATCCTCGTATGGGAACAAGTACATTCTCAGTCTGCGTTGACTACGTGTCAAAATGGGTAGAGGCAATAGCAACATCGCGGAGCGACCACAAGGTGGTCAAGAGCTTCACGAGGAAAAACATTTTTACGCAGCGGTTTGGTTGTCCACGAGCTCTCATCGATGTGAGGGGAACTCACTTACGCAATACTCCATTAGAAAGATTTTAGAACGATATGGGGTGAAACACAAAGCGCTACCCCTATCACCCTCAGACAGTGGACAAGTTGAAGTAAGTAACGAAGCTGAAAAGCATTCTTGAGAAGACGGTGAATTCTCATAGACGGATTGGAGCGGCTGGATGATGTACTGGGCCCTACAGGCGACTTTCAAAACTCCTATTGGCACGTCTCCGTTTGAGATGGTTTATGGTAAGGCACGCCACCGCTAATCGAGCTTGAGCACGAGAGCATTCGGGCTATTAAATTCTTGAACCCGGCGACCCGGTTATGCAGAGAAAGCGATTGTTGCGATTGCGGGAGCTTGATGAGTTCGAGACTCCAGGCCTACGAGAGCTCAAGAATCGAGAAGGGAGAGGACTAAACTTCTTCACGACAAGAAAATCAAGCATAGAGAATTCAAAAGAGGCGAATGGGTTTACTTATATAATACCAGGTTACATCTGTTTCTGGTAAGCTACGCACCCGTTGGTCCGGCCCTTTGAAATTTTCTCAGGTTTTCCTAGTGGAGCCGTCGAATTGAAAAATAAGCGAGGAGAGTTGTTGAGTGAATGGTCATCGGTTGAAACACTATATTGGTCAACAAAAGGCGACCGGTGGTTTTCCATCTAAACGAGCGTCCCTAGTCAAAGCGGCTCCGATTTTTGGAACCCGATGATTTACGTCTCGTGAATTCTTTGATGATATTGTGATTCTTGATGATACACCTCGACTTGTGGGAATCGAAACCTAAAAAGAAGAAGAGAAGAACCATAGGAACTAAGTGGATACTGAAGTTTCATCGATATGGCCAATACGTTGGCGAGACTTTGTTTTTGTGGGATCCATACTATTGATCCCGAGGAAATCAAGAATGATTCGGAAAGAGGCTCTCACCGGGCCCGACCGGGTTGAAAATTTTTGGGTTGTCGAGCAAACGACATTAACCAAAAAGCGCTACGGGAGGCAACCCGTTTAAAAAAAAAAAAAAAAAAAAAAAAAAAAAAAAAAAAAAACTCTACATTTTGCATTATACTTTACTCATACTGTGGATAATAGTTTTCTAATACTTGGATTGATTTTCATTTTGTTTCACCAAGTCTCGGGATGAATGTTTGAATGTCATTTAAAGGAACGATTAGGAGGTTATCCGAAAATCCCGAGGAGTACAAAGAAAAATTCAAATGCATCATTTCTTAGATTTAGGTTGTTAGAACAATTTGAAATAACCTTGAGGATCTGGGTATAAAAGACTCATAGTTAATACTTTGTCACATATTTCATATCATGACCTAGTGCATTTTAAATTTTCAAATAATGTGTGACATGTATTAGTTTAACTACTATGCAACTAAGGGAATAGGAAATTCAAAGCTAACCCGAGTTGAAATTTTATTGTCTAGTCGAGCTCCGACTATAATTAAGCCCTACTAGGACGGTAACCTAGATATCTTTTCCTTTTGTCTCGTAGTTTATTTACATCTTTATTCCATGATGTTGCCTTGTCTATCATCTTTTGTGCCCCTATCCCGAGGTACGTCTTGTTTTCCCATGGTGTGCGTGGATTTTTTGCGATAGCAATTGTGAGTTTCGAGATGATGCCGGTTTACGGTGGATGGTCCACGATCATGATTTCATCGAGCATTTCGAGTCGATTCTAGGCCACTCCGGAATTGCCACTTTCGAACCACAATCACTAAGTTTTTTTTTTACATTACGCACAACCCGAGGACATGTTGTGATTTAAGTGTGGGGAGGGAATAGTCGGTTATATGTATCTACCATTTGCTTAAATTATTTTGATTCTATGCTAAATGGGCTAAATTTTCAAATTTTTGTTTATTTCGAGTAAACAATGCATATCTTTGTTCGTTATTTTTATAGTCATTAATGCTATATTCCGTATGTTCGATAAGTTAGTTGTTTCACCCAATATATTTTTCACGAGCCATAGTGAATGATGAGCTAAATTATAAAGCTATATCCACTTTTTGATTAGTGATTTTGATTATCTTATAAAGTCATGTGCTTAGTGCTAACGTCTGGCGTATCGTGAGAATTATGATAGTTTGTGTTTATAGCGAGTATGATATATTGTGAATATCCGAGCGTTTGAATGTGATAAGTGAAACATAACTAATGTTCTTGCACAATAATTAACAAATAAATCATTGCTTGAGGTGTTATGCTCGGTGAGGTTTGAATTGCTTTTAGCATGTTAACCACCGCTGCCGTAAATCTCGAAAAAAGTAATCAATTGTGTGTGTCGAAAGTCGGTCGATGATTTGAGTGCGGTAGGGCATTATCTCGAAATGTCCTATACCACTATGATGACCAAAAGCTCACGACGATACCGAAAAAGTTGCCTTATGATTTGAGTAGATAGGGGATTATCTCGAAATTTCCTATTCTAGTATGACGGGCAAAAGCTCATTCGATGTGTGTTGAAAAAAAAGAAAAAAAAGTGAAATAAAAATCGAAAAAAAAAAATTTTATGAATAAGTTAAGGACTTAGTTATCGTATACCTTATCCCGGTATAATGTGACAGATATGTTGTAGGGATTATCCTCTCGAGTATATCGAGAAAGGCCCAGATATATTCTATCATTCTTTTCAGGATATGTCACGTTTTGTAGGGTACACTTATAAGTATCATTTGTTACTAATTTGAAGGGGGTATTTGCTATTTGCTTTGAATTTTTCAAGTTTGGACTTAGTGGAAGTTTTCTATGGCTATGACACACACATCAGGTGAACCTCTCGATTTATTGAGTATATGTTTTATTTCTTTGAGGTGTCTATCTTTTTTGAGCCTTGATTCTTGTTTTGTTTT
Organism: Gentiana macrophylla; assembly: GCA_026214975.1. Lineage (NCBI taxonomy): Eukaryota > Viridiplantae > Streptophyta > Magnoliopsida > Gentianales > Gentianaceae > Gentiana > Gentiana macrophylla. The sequence continues at coordinate 81,450,595 of CM047813.1, read as the reverse complement.
GCTCGGGACGAGCAAAAGCTAAAGTGGGGAGTTGTTTAGGGTGATTTTATACGATTTCTAATGTTATATTTTATAACGATTTCCTCCATATTCGTATAATTTGCATAGAAATTAAGGGTTTAATCGAATTATTGAGCAAATGAGTTTTAAAAGTGTTTAAGTGCAAATTTGTGTTGTTTAAGTGGTTTCATTGATAAAAATCTTTGAATATGAGATGTTACATTTTGCACGATGTTATCATGAATGTAGGTACGCTTGCATGTTAAATGAGGAGCTTAAACGAAGATCGGATGAAGGTTAAGAAGAAAGCTCGATTCGAATGAAGAAAGCTCGATTCGAATGAAGAAAGCTCGATTCGATTCGGCCCAAACTTGGTGATCAAGTATTTCAAAATATGCCACGTAACATTATATTTTGAGGCCTAAAAGATGGATTTTGAGGAAAAGAAGAAGACGCCACGAGTTTGAGATCAGCGGATCAATATTTTCCAACGCATTTCTACCGTAACCTGTTTTTCGATGGAAATTTTACCCGACTTAGAGGCATTTTCAGGGAAGAGTTCTTGACGAAAGTTGTAGATACTAAAATGAGCTTTCCAACGCATTTTGAATCACGTCAATCGGAGGTCTACAACTCAAGTTATGATTTTTTACCGAATCTGCTGGAATTACGGACGAACCGAGAGATATTTTGGCCAAGTTTGATGCATGTTACTCCATGTGCTCTTAATGATGATGATGATGAGTCATAACAAACTCCACATGCTATTTTAGTGACTCCTCACCTTCACAGCGCAAAGTCATTATCACCTCCCACACGCTTATAACAAACTTGAGAATATTCCTAAAGATATTCTCCCAAAAATATCTCCTCAACTACAACCTCTCCCTTATGCACCTCCCTCAACTCTCCCTATAAGAACTCCCTCATTTCCATCCATAAAGGCGCCCCTCCTTGGTCACTTTTGGCCAAGCTTTTACTTTTCCGTCTTTTATGTAAATACTCTGTAGGCGTTATCACGAGAATAAATTAGAATAGTAATCTTGTTGTAATCTTTGGAGCTACTGCCCCGATTCGAAATCATAATCGAGGATGATTGGCTAAGGTCTCTAAGCTAGAACCACCTTTGTGAAGCCACCATCACCGGAATAAACAAGGATTTCGTTTTCATTTGTTCTAGTGAGTTTCTTGTTCTTCCTTCATGTTTGAATTGTTTATGTGCAATTTGTATGATCTATACTTAGGTTGCATGCTAATCGAATTTAGATACGATAGTTGATGAATTCGTAGATTACCGTGAAGGAGAATGATAATATTCTTCCAACATACGTAAGTTGAGGGTGAATGTTGTTAGATTAGGATTTATATCCATATCTTTGATCCGTAAATGCTTTAGTTGTACGAGAGTGGTGAACTAATTAAAAGCGATGAGCGAAAAGGAAAATGCCTCTTTACTAGAGATAATAATCCAAGAACTTACGAATGAATATGTATCTTTCTTGTTATTTTCGATTGGGAGTGGTGGATCATCGGTGCGTTTCTAGTTGTTTTAAATTATAAATTTTATTATCGTAGTTTTATTTATTTTCACGTTTGCTACCTTAGTTTGTTAATTGAAAATCCGAGATCATAATCATCAACTTTATAAAAGAAATCGAAGGCAAAAACTCTTTTTCGTACAAGTCCCTGCGGATACGATCCGGTTTCACCACTATAGCTGCGAGCCTTCGCACTTGGGGCTGACATCGGTTTTATTTTATTACTTGTTATCTTTTGCTTTGCATAAAACCGCGAACACATCACTATCGGATAAGTAAAACGTGTACAAAAAAAGATAACACGGTGCTCTTCTGACAAACCGAATCGAACCGAACCGAACCAGTGCAGTAGAGACTTTTGCTTATGAATCTTCCACCTTTTTTCTGGGCATAACAATCTCTTAAAATTGTCAGGGCTCAGTAGAACTGCATTCACCAGGAAAACCACCTTTTGGTGTTTGGAACGGCGGCAACTGGCTCATCCTTTTTTCGGTTCTCAATTCCGTGCTTCAGGGACTCTAGCCTTTTCCTGCATCCATGTTTTTGCTCTAGATGTCATAGGCTGCAAACGTATTACAAGAAGTCGATAAAATACTAAAAAAAAGATGCATACTTGGTATCCGTAAGGTGACCATGTAGACTCCAACGTTGACGAAACCCTTCCATACCTTCTAAACCACTTGCCAAAATCAGGCGCCTATGAAATTAAACGCCGAGAGAATAACGAAATATGACAGCCCAGAGATTTAGAAACATAATGAAAACTAAATGTGTTTGCTATGTTATTCATATAAGGTACCTCTCCAGCAAAGTAACTTGTGATTCCAGTTGGGAAGCTCTTTCTTTTGCTGCTTCTACAGGCATGGACATACCTAATTTAAGCTCACTGTCTTGAAGACGTTCCCTTAGGTTCTTGTCCTACAAAAATTAAAGATTTGGATAAAACCATACATGTCACTCCTTTTTAGCAAGTTAAACAGTCCACAGGGAGTGGTTTGAGAAATGCCCTAGAGGCCAAGGGTCTAAAAGGTCATATTCTTGGTGGCTCAAACATGTTAAGAGCTCAAGGCCAGATCGAACCCCGAGTAAGAGTCAAACTCTACGGGCACTCACAGATCGACTCCGGATATAGACAGGTCAGCTATGGCTCCGGAGTCCGGATAATGGGGCCTCTGAGGGGTAAACCAGAAAAGTCCATATGGATATTTGTTCAAAATAAACAAAGCAACTTTGTACTATGACAAACACCATACTAGTTCAGATTATCAAACACCCTGTCTCACCCGTTTCTCCGCACATTGCCGATAGAGAGCAATTTCATCCTGACAAAATGGCTCAATATCATTTACCTGCAAGCCTAAACCCCATCATCAGACAATATGAATAACTTCACATCACAAAGAACCGAAATCGCTAACCTAAAAGTTCAAAGAACTGGATACTCACACAGGAATAGATTCCTCAGAATCCCATCGCATAAATCCACTCCATGGAGGACATGAGATGCAATCTCAGGTGGGATGACTGGCGAAGGCGGACCCATCATAAGGTCATCCCCCACCAGAATAGTTTCCTCCATAGTAGTCTGTGAATCAACTGCAACCAAAAGATATCCACAAAAAATTAGAAGTGAATTAGTTGGATTGAAAAGTATCATGCAATCTACCATGCACAAAAGGTTGAGCAAGATGTAGAGAGCAAATACTTCACTGGAATTGCAACGAGCATGACGCCTCACAAATGAATTCTAATAATCCGAAAATATAGTTGAAATACGTACGAAAAAGGATTCGAATACCCCACCAAAATACACAAGCTAAGCATAAGCAAAAAGTGTGAATAATACAATGTTGCTTCAGGATCAATAAAATAAAGAAAAATAACGGAAAAATAACAACATTTGGCAACAAGCAGGAGTCCTCAAAATTATCTTCATCCTGTTCATTAGTGACCGTAATAGGACGAATAGTTGAACAAAGATTTATGTTGCTCAAATAAAGAACTTTTGAATAAATTCACTGAATCTTCTTGCTTTATCTACACATAAGAAGAAGTAAACTGATATCTTTTACACATTTTCGAATCCCATTAAAATTACCCCGATTAAAAAGAAATTTCTGCATCGTCTGAGACTGATGCTTTCAGTACAATGAAATTTTATATGGCATTCAACAACAAAGAACAAAAGTGTTTGTTCTTCATCAACTTCTTTCAGTTTTGACATAAAAAAAATCAATATAAGAAATAAATATCAGAAGAGTACAAGAGGTGTTTAACATACCATCCATGATGTCCGCTGATTATTCAGAGTGGTAGATCTTTGATGCCCTGGAAATCCAAAGTATTAAGTATCACAGAATAGCTGAATGAGTATGGATCATGGATGAAATTAGTGGACATGAATTATCATTTTTTTAGGGGTTCAGGACTCGTTACATGTTCAAACTAGAGGAGCACATATTTGCTTACAAAAACAATACTTTCACATAAACAAACAAATTAAAATCACACATATTGTTAGTGAGACTTAAACTCAGTATCAAGACGTTCTGAGGCATAAACTCTATGGGAATGGGTCTCACCAGCCAGAAACAGATCCAGAAAATGTTCTAAACGGAGTCCGAAAAACAATAATATCATCACATTACAAAGCTTACAATTACAACTCCTCAGTCTCCTCTTTACTATTTCTCAGATTTTGAAATGGTATTAATTACAACATCAATTATCAATACTACTTAGCTACTCATTTTCAATGTAAACTAACTGAACTAAATTTGGCAAAACACTAAACTCATTGAGTTAAATTATATGTAACATATAAACAAATTTGCACGCACAAGATTATATACAACTTAGATTCATATTTTCTGCAAGTTGATTTATTCAAGTGTTCAATAAGATGAACTTTTCTGACTTATTCAGCTGTCTCTTTGAAATCTTTGAGTTATTCAGCTGCCACTCAGCCTCTTTGAAATCTTAACTATTAGAACATACAAATATTGAATATTTTACTCAGTTTCTAGACATGTGTGCATCGAGCTGAGCAAAACTAGCTAACTACACTCTCGTGTTTTAAAGAATGCACAAAAATTCAATCAAATTAGACCAGTAAATCGATTCTTCAACGAAAGAAGAAAAAAAAACACCTGTGAAGAGCTGAAGCAGTGGAGTGACTTATGACTCCGGTGATTGCGGTGGTGGTGATCAGGTCCAGAGGCGGTGGTGCCTGGATGCGGCGGCGGTGCCCTCCAGGCTTTGGCTCCTCCTGTTGTGCGGTCAGGCCAGCTGCTGCAGACTGCCGGAATCCGAGTGGTGCGGTGGTGACTGACTCACCGACTGGTGAGCTAGATGCTGGAGATTGGGCTTGGGCCAACAACCGAGGACGATGAAATTGGACTTGTTAACGTGCCCGAACAATAAGTCCACACATTTTACAACAGAATATCATCATGAAGATTAGATATGATTCTTATGAATTATTACAAATTTACATTGTTTTACGATATAATAAGGGTAGTGTCAATACTGTCGATAATACACTTTTTCATCATTTATAATAAATCATTTATCAATCAATTAATTTTATTGATTATTTGTTTATAAAGACTAGTTTTAAGACTTAATTAGACACTTAATCACTCAAAAAAGATCATTGTTTTTTAGGACAAAATCATATTAATTTGACAAAATTAACCCTATATGCTTAATAACCTGCAGATGAACTTTCGATGCTTGGTTTCAAGGTCAACGGAAACCAATCTATATTCTCGCCGCCGGACTATGCTTTCATCGTCTCCGGTCATCCCTCTCTCCATTCTACTCCTCCATTTCTCTCCCATGTCAATCTCTAAGCACTTGCTTCAATCGCTTCCTTTCTTTTCTACTATCCCTACCCTCTCCCCTGCTTCTATTTTACTTCATATCACCATCTCCCGTTTGAATCCCTCTCAAATCTCTATCAATAATGTGAAATTGAAAGTCAATTCGGTGATTTTGGAGCCAATGATCCATTTCCAGCTGAGACTGAAAGTCGATTCGGTGAAAACAGTATTGGGTCATGTTAATACTGAGCACAAAATCTTGATCCAAAATGCTGCTGCTTTGTCTCTTTCCTAATTGGATTGTTCTCCGGTTTCTGCTCTTCAAGCAATCAAGCTCTTATGTCTGAATTTGATTCCAAAATGCTTTTTTTAAGGGTGGTTTTTATTTTTGTTTATGGGTTTTGATTTTCTCGTGGAAATTGTTTAGGAAGGTGCTATTGTGTTTAGGAGTGATAACAAGAAGACTAACATTGTGCCGAGACATATTCAGTTGGCTGTGAGGAATGATGATAAGTTGAGCAAGCTTTTGGGTGTTGTTACCATTTCCAAGTTGAGCAAGCTTTTGGGTGTTGTTACCATTGCAATCACATAAAAGAAGAGAATTAAAATGGGGGCAAAGGCAAAGAACATGTCCTCCTAGTAGTATTTCCTGCACAAGGCCACATTAGTCCAGCCTTCCAACTAGCATTCAAAATTGATGTAAAATCCTCCATTGATTTAACCTTCTTAACACTTTCATATATATGGACCACTAATCCAATAAATTTGAGTTTGATTTGAAAGAAAATTGGTGTAGTGACGTGAATTTGATGGTGGGTTTGTGTATGATTTGGAATAAATTTGATGGTGTGACATTGATGTCACTGCAATTTTTTATATTTTATTTTACATAACGTTGTGGCTTATTACATTGTAAGTCTTTGTGTTTAGTTATCATTTCTTTATTTATTTACTACCCCCGTCTCAAAAATATAAGTCCATTTAGCTTTTTTGTTTTGTCCTACACTCTTTCCGTAGCATACGTTTTTGCGGCTAGAATTGCATTGTAACTTCATTCTGAATTGATGCATTGGCATATGTCACTGCATTTACAATTATAGAATTGATGCAATGACATTGATGTCACTGCATATACAATTTGATATACAAATTTGGTAACTTTATAAAATAATTGCGGTGTCATTCACAATATTGGGGTGTACTCGAGCCGAGTCAGTCGATACTCTCAGGGCTCAAGCTTGACTCGCTCGGCTAAAAAGTTTGGGCTCGATCGAGCCATAAAAGGCAAGATCTAACCCGACTCACTAAATGCTCAATATAGCTCGGCTCATAAAATATTAGTGTCATTGAGTGTCACTGCATAATGCGTCACTTAATAAAACGAGATATTAGAATAAGGACGAAAAAAATATGAATTGGGGTGAAAGAATTATGTTGATCGTAGTTTTATATTAAAAGATATAGCGTTTGAAGTCGATTTTATGAAGAAAAGAAATCGATTTTTCAAATTAGAGTCGGAAAATATCAAATGTCATCACGGTGTTGCTTTTATCAAATGTCATCTTTGCATCCCGATGGTCACTGCATCGCGATAGTCATTGCATGGGGGTGGTCAATGCATTGTGGTGTCTCTGCATCGAAGGTGGTCACTGCATTGAGGGTGGTCACTACATTGAGGGTGGTCACTGGATCGGGGGTGACCACTGCATCGCGCCGGTCAATGGTTGGGGGTGGTTAATGCATCGCGGTGGTCAATGCATCACGGTGTCAATGCATCGTGGTTGTTAGAGCATCATTGTGTCACTTCATCGTGGTGTCTCTGCATCGGGGGTGATATTTGGGTCTATCTACACGATTTTTGTCTTTATAACTAAGTATTTGTTTTGAGTGTCCTTCTTGCATAATTAAGTCCATTATGTGTCATTTTGAATAATTATCCCTAATTTTATATCAAAATTAATATTACATAAACGTATTGAAGTGTCAATTGTTGTGAGACAATTTCTCATGCGGGGCGGACCTAAGTGGAACAGGGTGGGGCCATTGTCATCACTAAGATCCGAAAAAATGATATAATTTTATTGATAAGAAATGTAAAAACACCAATAATATCTTCATTCAATCATCAAATTTGTTTTGATGCTTTTAGTGAGAAGTTTTTCTTGATCAGCCGTAATTAGCATTTTCCATATAATAATGGTCATGATGCAATGGATATTCCTTTGATATATTCCAATAATGAAGCATAATTCCTTTCGGATATTCCTTCCTGAAACAGTCATCTCCCTTCTTCTCACTTATAGTCTATGCTTCAACTCTCACTTAACACCTAATCTATTGTCTAACTAATATAATCTCTTCTCAATTTTCTTTTTATTAACAAAACCATGTCGTTATTTTTCTAATACAGAATTTATTTGCAGGTGTTTCAAAGGCAATTATTTAAATTTGCCAGAAGCTTTCCGTGAATCGATATCTCGGTTTGATGCTATAAAAGTAAGTCAGATCGATTTGCAGTGTTTACTGTTGCTTTTTCATGTTTCTGCAACTATTTAACGGGGTTAAAATAAAGAAAATCTCTAGAAAATCTCCGGTAGTTTCTGGCGTTGTACCGGAGCTTGGTTTATTAATATATTTCTTTCGTTTTTGTAGGAAAAAATATTATATTATTTTTTGTTTTGTCTTGATAGATGTGTTGATGAGAAGATGGAGTTTAGGCACAAGAAAGGAGACAATAAGGTACTCCCTCCGTCCTTAGGCTCTGTTTGAATCGAAGAAAAATGATACAAAAGAAACGAGAAGAGAATAATAGAGAGAGAGAGAGAGATCGAGGAGAATAAGAGATTGTGATGTCTATTTAAGTTGTTTGGATTAAACTTGACGGAAACGAAAGGAGAATGAGAGATCGGGATGTATATTATACTAAAGTATAATGATTTTCTTCCGTTTCTGACCTATTTTGAGAGAAAAACACATTGCTAAAATTTTATCGGATCTTCTCTTTTGGTTTCCCCTATATTTACTTCCTCTTAAGTTTTCTTCCGCCTATATTTCCTTCCTCTTCAATTTTACCAAACACTCAAAATTACATTCCTTAAAATCCCCTCTTTTCTTTTCCTCCATTTTCTTAATCCAAATACGGCTTAAAAGAGTGTCACTTTTTTTTTTTTTTTTTTTTTTTTTTTTTTTTCACACTGATTAAAAATAATTAATAAATGTGTTGGTTTTTGTTATTGCATATTTGCATAGACATATATAACCTTTAAGAGATGGATAAAGAGTAATAAAGGGTTGGTGTATGCATGTATATTTAAGTTTTTATGAGATCATCTATCCATTTTTATTGTCTAATTTATTTGTTCCTACTAAAGCAAACCAGTGGCGGAATCAGGAAAAATTTTCGGTGTGGTCTTGGTATATAAACTGCAAAGCTAAAAAAAATCCGGGAAAAAAAAATAAAAAATGTTGGTAGTGGAATTTGAACTTACAACCTGTAGAATTATGGAGACTTTAAAGGGTTTGTTCTTAGCATGGCTAGGATATAAGGTGCTTTTGTTGAAAAAGGCACATAACATACTAATATTAACACTACTACTACAATAATAAAATTTTGGGGGGGCTTGGGACCAGTATGTGGGGGGCTTGTGACTATTTGGGGGGGCTTGAGACCACCCCGGGCATAAGGTGGGTCCGTCCACAAGCAAGCAAACACGTCTAATCATATGTCCATGTTAAAACGATGTCGTTTCATAAGCTTGTAATAGATTTAGATAATGCCTAAATCCATTTTCATATGTGAGTGAAAACATGCAAAACTTAGGGGACCTCTAGGATCTGTGAATGAGTTTTGGAGTACTTGTACTTGATTCGTAAAACTATTTGATTCGATTCAGTGTTTTTCAAGTTCAAGTTCGAATGCTAGAATCTGGTAATCGAGTAGCTTATGATCTAATTGAGCTTTATTTAATATATTATTACTTAATTTATTATGCATACAACATTTGATACTAATAAATAGTACGTAAGTTGATGAGTCGAGTTGTTAAACAAGGTGTGTTCGAACTTGCCACATTTAATAGAAATCGAATGATTTCCTTGATTTCTAAAATAAAATAAGCTAATTGAACTCACGTGTCAAGTCGTATTATTTTGAGTAGTAAATGAGTCGAGTTCAATCTTGAATGTTATAGCTCGATTGAGTTAAAGTCAAGGTTTAAGTCCTAAGTTTTTTAGTTGAGTTGAGTTTAAGCCCTGATCGATTTGAGTCTCAACTTTTCATCTTTAATTTCAATACGCTCATATTGCAAAGCTATATATATATATATATATATATATATATATATATATATATATATATATATAGGGAAATGTTACATTTACAGAAAAAAGTTTACAGAAAAATTACAGAAAGTGATCCTAACTAACATTCCTTGTATTAAAAATAAAAAATAAAAGATTAAATATTCAAATCAACAGCAGATAATGCTTTATGTAATTTTTCTGTAGGTTTGAGGGAGTAGACGTAGCACTCTCCCATACATATAATGTATGTCACTTGGTACAAGTGTACAACATCCTGACAATATGTTACATATATGATATGCATATGAAGAAATAATACACTTAAAAACCAGTCATTATTTATTTCCATAAAATAAATTACAACATGTGTAACATATATTTATATCATTTTTCTACATTGGATTGATAAACAATTACATCCAACCATAAATTATTTCAAAAAGTCACAACAACAACAAAAAGAAATTTTAAGCACAAAGTAATAATAATTCCATAATTCCTCTGTTTTATTCTTCTTGCTTATATATTATTGTTGACATGAATATGATAGTTTAAAAAATATATTTTACTGCCCCTGGGAAATGAGTATTCATCAAATAATCCTCCCAATCTAGACTTCCGATATCGAAATTGAATGTGCCCGTATCACTTTCACTTGACATTATTCGTAAATGTTCTGTATTTGAATCGTCAAACCTGCATATATCAAAAGACATATCAACGATCAATTACATATAAAATATATTATATAAATCAATGATATTTATTAGGATAACAATCGTAATTTTGTATCTAGTGGTTGTATCACTTATCGCTTTTTTTATATGAATTAACAATTAGACATTTTAATTTCCTTCGAAGTAATTAAACTTACGCTGCACGGGTGAACACGTAGGCTTGGTAGAGTTCGGCGAGCCGCATAAACGAATCGAGCCTTCGTTTGACCGTATTATATGTTGTTTGGAAATATCCGCACGTCACTATGTTAAGGAGCCTTAATACCTGAAAGTAATTATTAAAAAAAACAATTTCCATATTAAAAATGATATCAAATTTCTCTTATATATAATATAACTATGAGAAAATTGTAAAGTAATAGTAGAACAGAACTGACCAGGAAGAAGATGAAGAAACGAGCGGCTAGGTAATTATGAAGTTCCTTCATAGAGCTCAAAACCTTCGGTTTTGTGACCCGAACCGGTTTTCCACCTTGCCCAACCCACGGGTTTTTAGCAAAATAAGAATGAAGCATAATTCGAATTTCGCCATATTTAATAGGGTTTCTTCTTGAAGAACCCACATGATAAATGTGATGATGATCAAATGATTTATTATTTGCATGTGTTGCTAATGCTGAAAGGATTGAATTCACCACCATATCACCTGGCATCTGTTAAAAAAAATTGCATTCCGAATATTAAATTTTTGTAATTATATAAATTAAAGGGATTGTTCGTTGACATTATGTAAATTTGACCGTGACACTGCGCTATCGCGCGTGGTAGAATACACATTCGATAATATAATGCTAATTAATTATAGACCAAAGAATCGACTTTTAAATATGCCGATTTTCACAACTGGCCCTTTAAAAGTTAATTTTTGATCATGTTATTGAATTTTCAAGTTCAAATGTTCGTGATGTTACGGTAAATATATTTTGCATGGTATCGTTAAACGCTCAATGAACGTAATTTTTGATGTGTAGTTTCCGTTCTATGAAGAGCATTCAATAGATGAACACCCTCGAGTTTTTACATGTTATTACTGAATACATTTAAAAAAAAACTATGTTTTTTTATATGTTATTTCAGAATCACTATAGAGCCGAGACTTCACATCATAAGTTTTCATTCTATAAATTAATAAAGATTAATTGATTAATCAGGAATTAATTAAGTACCAAGTCTATAATGCTCTCTGGATCCCCAATGAAACAATTGAAGGTTCCTTTGGCATAAGTAACAAGAAGGGAGTCAATAGTCCTGTCAAAAACCAACAATTTAAATCAATGTTAATAATATATTAACACCAAATTTAAGGATGTAGTTTTATATCAAAAACAAATTTAAGAATAACAAAATAATTACATATAAATTGAATTAATTAATTACCTGACACCTTCAATCCAACCGGGAAAAGGTTCCATACAAGTGCTTGAAACAATTGTAGGCCGTACGATGACTACTTTTAAATCACCCTTAAATTGTTCTAAAAGCATCTCTCCCATTGCTTTCGTGAATACGTATGTATTTGCCCATCCATACATTCTTGCCCTATAAATGTATGTTTTTTTTTTATATGAATAAAAATTAAACAATGTATATAATAATGTCATGTAGCAAATGTTATAAAATGATGAACATTGTAGATGATTGCAACATGTACCAAATTTTGCAAGACTTGAAATTAAATCTATAGGTTTTTATTTTAATTTAGTTTATTTTTAAATTTAGTGCAAGTCTTGTTATAAACGTCAAAGATAGGGGGAAAAAAACAAGAAAGGATATAACTAATTCAAATGATATTTCGTTTACAATACTTACACAGAAAATACATAGAATACACATGCACAAATCGCGTATTTGCAAGAAACGATAATCAAACACGTCTAAATGTAAGCATCGTTTAATTAATTATAATATCTTCAATGTGAAGACATCACTAAAATTCCAAGTTTACCAAATATTTTAAAATCAATTAGTGACATGTACTTATCTTGACCATTGATTAATGTGAGCAAATGAGTGTGAAAGGATATATTATATTGTATTAATTAATCCACTATTAATACTAAGTCTTTTGCCTAATTAACATGGTTAGTCTTAAACGCAACCTTTGCAACTATTTTTTTTTTAATAGTTATTTTATTTAATGTTGAAGTCTAACATACTTTCTATAATATTTGTGATTTTTTTTATAAATATATTTTGAAAACTATATTTCGCAGAGCAAAAAGTTAAAAAAAAAATAATATTGACCTTTGAAATCCCACTTCCTTCATAGCCCATCTTGTAGCTTTGGGACTTGATTTTGTTTTATTCATTTCTTCCAATTTTTCATCGGATATCTTTTTCTCAACACTTATGTTTAATGCCGGAACTCCACCATCTCCGATTATCTCTCTGGTCACCGCCGGCCATAAGGGCTCCTCCGGTATGATCCCCGCGTTTTCCTTCGTTACATATGCTGCATTATTACACCGTTACTGTTAGACATATACACATACATATATATATAAAAGCATATAATACGATTATTTATTGTATATATAACGGTCTGAACCAATAAAAGCTCTTATCAGTGGATCTCCACGAAAGCTTATAATACGATTATTTATCGTATATATATGATCTGGCAAATAAAAACTCTTACCAGTGGATACATGGAGTAGAACTTTGACTTTTTGACATCTTTTGGCAAAGTTGAGTACATGCAATGCTCCAAAGGTATTTATATCCAAGGCAACATCATACCTGCCATTCAATTAATTAATTTCCAACCGTTTTAACTAACTTAACTAAAATTATATTACATTAAAATTACGAGAAATTAAATGCCACAACAAATGTCATTAATATAAGACAATACGACCACTCATAACATGTTATTTACTTAAACAGGGTCTCACCAATACACAATAAGCTGTGTGATCTTATTATTAATTAATTACCTTTCGTCGAATTTAGTGATTGCTGCAGAGTTGATAACGACATCGATTTCTCTGAAAATTTGATCCCTTAAATCTGAATCTTGAATCCCGAGGTTGTCGGATGAAATGTCACCGGGAACCGCGACCACCTTTTGCGATATGTAAGAACTGAAGTTTTCTTCATAATTCTTCTTCAATATTCTGAATAAATCTGTCTCTATGATCTATATACAAAAAAGAAATATAATGAAGTCAGATTTTTTGCAATAATAATCAACACAACATGTTGTGATATTATACTGTGACATTTATTACATTAATATGTATTGTAACAGTAGCAATTAATGCTTTATTTATGTTATTGTTATATTTTATTCTATACACAAATACTTTAAGATTATATCATATAATTATATTTGTATTGTTTTTTTTTTCTTTCTTGAAGAAAATTATTACCTCTTCATGTAGTCGCAGCTCGCAGGATTTTGTGTTTTTTGCCCTTATGAGAAGATATATTTTCTCAATTTTTGGTTGAACTCTGAGCACTTTCTCCAGAAGAACTGTATCAAAATTAAATATTAAATGTAAAGAAGAAATAAGTGAAAGAATATAAGATAGGGGTGACGAATCGAAATACTGAAATGGGAACACGCGGCGTTTTTGTAAATGTAATGCTCAGTAGTAATGTCAGAATAGAATACGTATGCATTTTTATCCTTCTCAACCACTATCTTTTTTTTCTTGTTATTTTCTCTCATTTTAGATTAAAAACATTCATCTACGACCTTTAACCTTAAAATAAATAATTTAATTGAAGATGTTGTATACGGACAACTAGCTATATTATGTACCACATGGAATTATTTAATGCAAAGGAAACCTACATGTTGGATGCAATAATGATATATTTCAGTGTAGCGTAATTAAAGACACCTCGTATGAATATGTACATATCAAAAGACACCTCGTATCTTCTCAATCAAAAAAAAAAAAAAAAAAAGACACCTCGTATGAATATGTTTGATAAAGATATTTCTGATCCATTTTGTTTCACAATTTTTGTAATTCAATCCCTAATGTTGCATATTTGCAATTTAACCCTTCATCTATACAATTTTCAACATTTTCGGTCCATTCTTTATGTCAAGTTTCTATTTGTTAATTAATTGGGAATTTCCACAACCACAACGAGTAAAAGCAATACAAATGATGTAAGATTTATTGATTATTATGAAGATCACCGTAATTAATGACACAAAATGTTACGTCGACATTTGTGACATAAGCTTATTACGATAATAGTATTTCTGAAAATAAATAAAATAAATTAATAAATATAAAAATGCATACTCTTGGCAAGATAGCCTGTGGCACCAGTAATGAGTATAGTTTTCCCTTCCAAAAACTGGCAAATATTGCTACTTGTTTCCATTTCAGATGCTTTTGAGGAAACAAAGAACAAAATAATACAGAGAAAAACAATTTAGATTTGTTTTGGAATTGAAATGAATCTATTGGCATATGGGGTGTCTTATATATAGTTTTTTTTTTCCAATTGACTTTTCAATTGTACCGACAATTTCTTTACGATCTTTAACTGGTCAAAAAAAAAAAAAAAAAAAAAAAAAAAAAAAAAAGAGAATACAACTAGACTTTTGTGTTTTCCTTTCATTATTGAATATTTTCACGATAAAATGATTATAATAAATTGAGACAATATATGTTACAATTAATGGTGATATGATGCTCATAAAAATAATAAGTCGTCATAGTGATCGATTGTGTAAAATTGTATTACATCATTTTACGTTTTATTTAGACACTAACACTACTCTAGTAGCAATTGCATATACGCTTCTTTACTAATATCCTTTATTTTACACGTATAAGCACTATTTCCTTCTTCTTAAATACATATAATCTATATTCAGAACGAAATGAATCGGGTTAAAATGGTAAATGTATGTCAAATATACTGCAAGTACAACAAAGTTGACGGAGCCATGCACAAGGCTCAGGGTAGCCCACCCTGTTTATTTTTTCGTATACCAAGAATTTTATATAACAATGTTTATTTAGATATGTCATTTTAATTTAGCTCATCCAATCATACGTATGTAGTTAAATAGTCCATCCAAATTTGAATCCCTTACCACGTCATCGTTAGTGCATGATTCATCAACAGATTTCTAAATCTGAAAAGGTAAATATTACATAGATAAAGGGTTAAAGTGCACAAATTATTTCATGTTATCATATATATTTTTGGAAAATTTGTTGCATGCCTTTTGAGAAAAATGAAAACATATAGTCGCACGCATTATATATTTTCATATAATAGCGTGAATAAATAAAAATAAAAATATCTGATTCATTTCATTTAATACAACCAATGTATAAGAGAATTTTCCTCAATAAAAATGTATAAGAGAATTATTTTTTCTTAAAGAAAATAATCTTTTTTTTTTTTGAATTTTAAAAATAATCTAATGTGTGGTCCACGAAAGCAATTGCTGGCCGGGAAGGGTAGACACGCAAGTGGGATTGAATGAACCAGACAAATTTTGGTTAGATACAATCATACAATAATATATAGGGGGAATGAAGGAGAATGATAGAAATATTTCATCAATTGAGTGGAAGGACGATCTTTTAAACTTTTGCATAAAAATAAATCGAAATTCACTTGTGTTAAAATTATTGTTTAAATTCATTTATCGAAATTCAGCGTCGAAATTACTAATTTTCAAAATTTATTGTAAAATTAATTATCGAAATTACTGATTTCGGGATTCATTGAGGGAGATCATTTGATTTTACGGGATTCATTGTTTTGTCATTCTTACTTATAAAATTATGCGATTGTCTTCTCCATATAAAAATATGTAGATGTCATATTCTTAAAAATATTTGATTATTATGTCATTATCACTAATTTCATAATATATATAAGAGACAAATTTTGGTTAGATACAATAATCATACAATTTTGGTCTCTTGTAAATTGGTCATTTCTTGACAACATGTTGAATAATATGGGATTTGGTCTAAAGTGGAGAAAATGGTTTCAAGGATGTGTTTCTTCGGCTAGAGCATCAGTTCTGGTAGGCGTAGCCCATCTAAAGAGTTCAACTTGGAACGAGGTATAAGACAGGGATACCCATTATCTCCCTTTCTTTTTCTCATTGCAGCAGAAGGTTTAAATGTCATTATGAAGGCAGCGATAGCAAAAGAAAGGTATTGTGGAGCTCATATTGGCAGTGGGCAAATCCCGATTTCTCATCTTCAATATGCTGATGATACGGTTTTTGTGGGAAAATGGAGCATGGAAAATCTGAAGAATTTGAAAAGAATTCTTTCTTGTTTCGAGAAGATCTCGGGTTTGAAAATAAATATGGGGAAAATCTCATTGGCAGGGATAAAGGTTTCAGATGAGGATATGCGTAAAGAGGCTGATGTTTTCTTGTGTAAGAGAGGGGTTTTTCCATTCAAATATTTGGGGCTTTGGGTGGGGCAAAACATGAAGAAGTTAATGTTAGGTGTAGTACCCGAAAGACAATTATATAATTGTTTTAAGACAGAATTAATAATTCATCTTATTATATGCATGTATGCTTATAATTAAGACATTTCTTGAAAACCCTAAGTACGCCGTTTATGTAATCACATAACTCAAGTATATGGCTATACACAAGAGGATTGAGTTAGTGAGATGTACTTAAAATTAACTTAGTCCGTAGCGTTTATTAATCGAGTCACGGGTCTCAAGATTAATTTGCTAATAATGCGCCGAACACTTTAGGTGTGATGATCTTATCGGATTATCGGTAATAGAAGTACTAGTGGGGCATTTATATATGATGATAATCATATAAGTTTGGACCGATTTGATTTGAGTTCTCGATATAATTCCGTAATCGAGAAGTCTTATCGAATCACAAGATGATCATATATGGATTAATCTCAATCCTAAGGTGATCACTGCACAACCGCTTAGACTAGGGTGGGGTTTGATGTGTTAGTAAGGATCACTTCATAGTATGTGGTCCAACACTCTCGTTGGCTCTATTCTAGGATGAGTGAGTAGTACGTGTTATCACGAATATGGAATCCTTTCCTTCCTCGGGAAGTAGGCAGAGATGATTCCTTATTTGTTAATCCTAGAAAGCGATTGATGGCGCTGTTCATATTATATTAGTTATGAACTAATTGATCACTAGGGGTTAATGGTAAATAAGGATAAGATGTTTCGAGAATGGTCTCTACGGAGATATCCCGAATCGAAATGAGCGATCATGGAGGATTTATCCGTATGTAATGATTATATCGGTGGACGCTTATCGACTCAAAGTTGAGTGTAAGTTTATATCTATATATTGAGTTCGATTTCGGGTTTATGGTGGTGTAATCCCGAATTAATAGATTGAATATAATTGTTCGATCGAGCGAATAATTTTATTTAATTTATTATAGCTCTACGAATATGGAGTCCGTGGTCCCCGACGTGGCTCCTAATATAAGCATATATGTTTTCTCGTCGTTTCACCTCAATTATAATTAAATAGTTGGATTGGATTTATTTAATAGATATGTGGATTAATTGTTTAGTTGATTTAGATAATTAAATACATGGAAAAGAATTTTTAAAGTGAGCGTTATCCATTTGTGATAAAAATGCATATGGCCTATTTTTGGGTTGGGGAGCATTTTTTGTTATTTAATTATTGGGAAATTAGTTTTCTTGGATAATTATTTAACATGTGATTAAATTATTTATTTGTTAAATAATTTAAGGAAAAGAAAATATTTTGTATATCCTAATTAATTTAGGAATATTCTAGATTTATCATTTTAAGGAAAAT
Source organism: Gentiana macrophylla (assembly GCA_026214975.1). NCBI lineage: Eukaryota > Viridiplantae > Streptophyta > Magnoliopsida > Gentianales > Gentianaceae > Gentiana > Gentiana macrophylla. Next base: position 81,432,417 of record CM047813.1, on the reverse strand, counting down.
GATTATTTTGATTGATTTTGTATTAATTAAATAATACATTGGAGACTAGGATTTCTCTCCTATAAAAAGAGAGTTCTCCAAAGCCTAAAATCACAAGTCATCATGCGAAATATTGGTAGTAACATAGCCTAGAATTTTCGGCTATTTACTAGGGTTTTGAATTGGGTAATCCTCGGGATTATTCCGGTAGCATATCGAGGAGGTCCGGCGGCTTGAAACACCATCCCTCTGGTGGTGCTTGGAGACACACGTTGGAAGACTTTGGCTTCTCTACTAGGCTCTCATCTAGCTTGGATCTTGGATTGGCCTTTGTTCTTCGAGTAATTGCACCATAAAAAGGTTGGTAATCTAAAGCTCCTCGTAGGTTTAGATCTATTATTCTATGTATTTTGGTTGACTAGATCTAGATCTTATACTTTCCACTGCGTAATCGGATGGATCTTTGATCCATCCGGTGATATTACATCCTACAGTTAAAGGCTTGGGAAGGTATTATTCAGAAATGTAAGTCGAAGCTAAGTGCTTGGAAATGGGATTCTTTATCAGAGGGTGGTAGATTGATTCTCATTAAAGCGGTGCTAAGCGCTCTTCTGCTCTTCTTCTTCTCCGTCTACATGCCTCCTGAATGGGGGTTGTCTCTTTTGGAAAGCGTGAGATCCTCTTTTTTTTTTTTGGGGTGGGGATGGGTCTTCAAAAAATAAAATTGCTTGGGTTAATTGGTATAAATTGCAAGCTCTTAAAGCTTTGGGAGGCATTGGGGTGGGTAGTCTTAAGGTTCAGAATCTTGCTTTGCTAGGGAAATGGTGGTGGAGGTTTTTATCGGAACCAAATGCGTTGTGGAGGAAGGTGATTGTGTCTATTTATGGGGTGGATGGAGCTTGGGGGGATGGTGTTCGTTTGAGAGGTGGGGGAGTTTGGAAAGGTATTGTTAGAGCAGTTGAAAAAATTAAGAGGGTTGGGATGGATCTGTTGGGTTCGGAATGTCAGGCAGTGGGTGATGGTAGTAGGGCAAGGTTTTGGGAGGATGTTTGGGTGGGAAATGGCCCTTTGAAGCTCACTTTTCCTAGGCTTTTTAGGCTCTCTTTGTCTAAAGGAGTTGTGGTTGTAAGTGTGGTGAAATGGGTAGAAGATAGGCGTTCTTTTCATTGGGTTTGAAGTAGGTGTTTGAGGGGTTTCGAGGAAGGGGATGTAGGTGAGTTGGAGGACTTAATCAACCCTGTTTGTGGTAATGAGTTCAAGTGACAAATTGAAATGAACCTAAGTTCGAATGGTGTCTTCTCGGTGGCTTGTTTGAGGAAATTAATTGAGATGGATTTTTTCAAAAATTCTTTTTCACATAATGAGAAGTGGAATAAGATGTTACCTTCAAAGGTGAATCTTTTTATGTGGAAGGCAAGTCTCAAAAGAATTCCAACGAAACCAAACATTATTAGTCGTTGAGTGGCAATTCAAGATTCCTTTTGTCCGTTATGCTACAAGTTTGAAGAATCTGTTAATCATCTCTTATATCCTTGTGATGTGTCGTTGTTGATTTGGTCCCATATCCTAGGTTGGTGCAAGATCTTTGGGATAAATGCTTACTCATTCTGTGATTTATATCTTGAGTCCTAAGAATTTATCCTCGAATTTGGCAAATTGCTTATGGTCAGTTATTGTTTGTATCACGTCTTGGGTAATTTGGTGGCACAGAAACAAAGTAATTTTTAAGTCTCATGTGTTGAATCTGGAATTGATTTTTAGAGATATTCAGAGGTTGTCTTTCTCTTGGTTATCAAATTCCAAGAGTCTTAGGAAGGTGGAGTGGGAAGTTTGGAAATCAAATCCGATGGTTGCAGCAGGTAAAGGACAAGTGTTGGTTCCTGTTTTTAGGGGTCAACCGTAATGGTGCCGGATTTCTGCATATTTTTGGAGAACAATGGCGGTAGAAGATTTGAAATTGAATATTTTTTATTCTGGAAGTCAGCTTCGGCCGGCGGGGAGCTTTTGTCAGAATTTCTATTAGCTTTGGGTAAATTACTTGTGTCGACAGCTAGGAGTGTATATTTGGATATCTTGGACAATTTTTGTAATTTCTTTAGTATTTTGCTGATTAATGAAAGTTTTTGGCTATTAAAAAAAATAAAATAAAAAATAAAATAATATATATATATAGTTCCGGAAAACAATCATACAAATCAAACAATAGTGAACTTTACTTAAGTCAAAAAAATAAATAAATAGTGAACTTTACTGTTTTGGTCAGAAATCAGAATTGTTTGACATTTTCTCCTTTAGTAGTAGTATGGACAAGTTTTTGTTAGATACATATCATATCATGCTTTCCTAGTATTTAGGGGGAATTTATCCATGAATCTTCCTATTTAAATGTTTCATTTTTAAAGGAATCTGAATAACTTTATTCATGAAAATCTGTTGAGCAAATAACAAAAAATGGTTAAAGCCTGTAGCAAGGTTATCACTCTTCTTATCTCACGGGATGAGTGAAGATATTAATCGTGAATCTAGTGGCCAAAGTCGTGAGAACACCTATATTATCAAACAATTTGGAAGAAATTGCCTCTTTTACGAGTGAACATCCACAGCCGCCTTGACTTGAGTCAATTGCCATTTTAAGACACACAAGTTTTTCACTAAACCAGTATTGCAGAGGCCAGTTGAGCACATATCAAAAACATAAGTAGCTAGGGGGACACATAACTAGGGATGACAAATAGTCTTATTATGGAATTGGTTAATGAAAAAATAAAAATTATACATGAAATACATAAAATTAAATATCTAAAAATCATATGTATGGATAGTCATTAAATTAGAGGGTTGACAGACTTTTTTTGGTTGACAGACTTATACCGTAGTGTAAAAATAAGTTCCAAAAATGCAAATATGTGCATGAACGTTTACCCTTTCTTATCCTCTAAATTCAATACAATTAAAGTACATTTATATTAATGTTTTATGATAGAAATCCAAAGAAAAATATATTTTATGATAGAAAATAAATCGGTAATAATATGTACGTAACACGCTATTCACTTATCGCTAAGTCGTGTTGTAACTTTATTTTGACAGGTCGTTGAAAGATACATGCAATATATATATAGCACCGATGACTTTAATTCAATATGCTTTCTTTCATCTCAAATTGACCAGGAATAGCTATAACCATGTGGGTCAATGATAATATTGAAGGGGACAAATCAAAATTAGTGTGGTCCTACTATATATATATATATATATATATATATATATATATATATGAGTTTAGACATATTTATATGTTTATGTGTAATATTCTGATTTTTGTGAAAATGCAGACGTATGCATTTTTTAAAACGAAATATTATATTCATTTATTTTAGATTAAAGTATTATATAATATTTTCGTTATCGCAAATGGCCAGCGCGTCTGTAGTTCACTGAAAATCGAATATTACACATAAACATATAAATATGTCTAAACTCATGTATTCATATATACTATTACACACACACACACACACATATATATATATATATATACACACACATATATATATGTGTGTGTGTGTATATATATATATATATATATGTGTGTGTGTGTGTGTGTATGTATGTAAATATATATATATATATATATATATATATATATATATATATATATATATATATATATATGGAATTTCGGGCTCAATTAATTAAGGAGTAATTAAGGAAAATAAGAGGTTATAATTTTGGGAATGGTAATTTAAGGTGTTGGTCCTTGAAAGGCTAACACAAGTTTAGAGGGGAGGGTGAATAAACTTGTCCCTAAAAGCTGGATTTAAAACAAATTAAAGTTCAGTTAAAACTTGTGTTGAGTTTAGTGATTAAAGTGAGTTCAAGTCAAACTGACTTAAGCATAAAACTGAGTCAACTGACAGCGGATATAATTCTAGCCTTTTTCTTGATCTTGTTATTCTATGTGAAAGCTGAGTGTGTTAAACTGAATTCTGAAGAATGTCAGTTTGTGAACTGTGAAATGTATAACAATCAATTCTCAGAATGCTGTAAATAAATGCTGAGTAAATAAATAAGTGCGTAAAGTAAATAAACAAGAATTATAGAGGTTCCAGGTGGTGTAATCCTGTACGTCCTCTCTTCCCCTGTGGTGTGGAGGAAAATTCCACTAGAACTTCTTGAGGTGAACTGTTACAAAAAGTCCTAAACAATAGTCCTTGGCTAATCCTTAGCTTCACTATCTAAACAGTTGTAGAACAGGTAGAATTGATGCTCTTCAATTGCTTGAACACTGGTCCTTGAAGGGTTACATATGCCTCTTCACCAGCTACCACCACAAACACGAGTCTACCCGATCGCTTGTAACAATTGTCCTTGGCGAAACCTTCCCGGTTTGCTTACGATCTAAACCTTTGATGTAGAATCAAAGTTGAAATGAGAATCAATAAATTGATTCTTGTTTGTGGTTCTTCAAAGTGTGCGAATCTGGATAAATTCTATGTAGCTTGAACACTTGAAGAAATTCTAGATGTGATCTTGTTATAGCAATCGAGATGATAGCAATTCGAATAAAAAGACTAATGCACAAATATGCTTGTAAATCATTAAATCTTCGTATGTAATCCTTGGTGCAAAGTCCTCTATTTATAGTGTGAGATCCAACGTTCATCCGGCTTGAATTGAATTGTATCAACGATACATCTTGTAACGGCTATATTTTCTCGACCGTTCGATCATCAAGAACTCATCCAATAAAATTGCTTCCTTTTAAGCGTTAGATTGTACCATCGGTTTGTTGGATGAGTGACATGTAAAACTGAGTTTCCTGATCAGTTTCTTGAGTTTATCGATTGTCGAGTTTCTTGACCGACTTGGAGCATTAAGCGAGATTTTTACTCTTCTTCAAATATCAAGTACTCAGATTTTCATCGATTATAATTGACTTAATCGGTGTACACCAAAAGCAAATATCTTAAGAATTCATTGTCCTTACGAATCTTAGGTCATCATACAAGATCCATAAAGTCAGTTTAGGTCACCACAAACTTGCCTGAAGTCTAACTTCATAGTCTCGACTTGTAATCTTCATAACTGAGTTTGAATCCTCAGTTCTTCAGTCTTCAATAACAGAGTTTGAACCCTCGATTCTTGATCTTTAGATAAGCCAACTGAGTCTGTGTCCTCGTGAACGTATTTTCTTGATTCAATCTTTGGTGTATTGCAGGTCGATTTGTTTGTCTTAGTGATTTCGATTTTCTAGATGACTTCGGTTTTCGCTTTTACGACACACTAACTATTACGATTGCTTATGCGATGTAACTTATTCAAATATCAGACTCTAGTAAAACCTAAACATTCGATTCTAGACATCTTTTAGCTTTTCACTATAACAGCTGGCTTCAGCACTTCGTCAATGAGGTTAAGATAATACTTTGAATAAATATGATGAATTATCATCAAAACATAAATTTTATTTTCAACAATTTCCCCCTTTTTGATGATGCCAAAACTCTCCCTAAAAGAAAAGCTTAAAGATCAAAACAATGTAAAACAATGTAAAACTGGAAACTGGATCTCATTAGAATACGCAAAAAATGGAATAGTTACATTTTGTTCAAATGAATTTTGACTAAAGACTAAGCCTTTATCTGTGCTTTTTCTGTGACTGAAATAAACTTCATCTCTTTGTCGTGTAGACGATAATCATATTCTAGCTTGGAGTCTTCCTTAGAAAAGGTCTTGTTGTGGTCTACTTGACTTCCTTCTTTCCATTTCCTCCATAAGATTAACTTTGGTAAAGCTGATTCATTCAAGTAGTATTTCTCAAATTCTACTACATCAGCTTTCATCTGTTTAGTTTTGTCTTTAATCTTCAGTTTGTCTTCGATCCTTTTGGTATTTTTATATTGTGCCATTTTCTGATTGTAGAGTTCATCAGATAGAAAGTAGTTCAAGGATTCTTCAAAAGTCTTGTCCTTGTACTTGGCTTTGATAGGATTATGATCTTTGACAAACTTTAACCATAGATCCTTTGTAAGAGTAGCTCTCCGATCTCCAAGTTGACTATATTTTACAATGAGCTGCTCGTCAGTTAATTCTTTCTGTAAGAATTTTGGATCTGATTTGTATCTTTCCAACTCGTCTTCAAGTTGCTTCTTTTCCTTGAGTAACTTTAGCTTTTCTTCTTCAGCTTCCCCCTTTTTGGCATCATATAATTGATCTACTAGATCATGGGTTGCCTTTTGATCGGCTGAGATTTGTTGCTGAGAAGCAAGTACTTCTTTGAGCTGAGTTTCTAACCCGTAGATGTGCTGATTCATATGCCAGTGAGCTTGTGCATGTGTTTCCCTGTTTACTACGGTTGAGTCCTCAAGTTTTTGTTTAAGTAACAAAATTTCTGAAGCAGAACTTGAACTTGACTTATGAATCATCTCTAATTTTGCATGAACTGAGACATCTGTTCTAGTTCTATAATCTAGATATCCAGAGATGTTTGATAAAAGGCCATTTTGTATATCCCTTTGACTGAGCACGATCTTCAAGTTCTCATGAACTTTGGCCAACTCATCCTTTGTTAGGATATCGGAAGGATCATATGTAGCTTCTATTTGATCCTTGAACTGAGTGATACCTTCAATGATCATAAGTTGCTGATTATCAATTCTATCAGCTGCTTATTGTTTGTCAGTTGTCTGATTTCTAGCTGGCAAATCTTCTTGCTGAGTTATAGTTTGCGTTGCTTGAAGTTGAGGTTGGATATCTGTCTGCAAACCTGTACTCACATCAGCTTCTTTTCTTGAATCATCATGGTCATAATCATTCTTTGAAATAACTTTGGGGGTGGATGATGTGCCTGATTCTCTTCTTTTAGCTAGTTTAGTGAATCTTTTGACGCAATTTTCAAGAAATTCTGATATAGGAAACAGAGTGTATAGGTCTCTAATTTCCAATTTCTCCAAGAGTAGTTTCTCTTCAGTCTGTAAACTGACATCACGAGAATATTCTGGTTTAAGATTCATTTTCATCAGCTTGGTGATTCTATCGACCAACTGAGATAGGTTCTTGATCCGTAGTGGTCTTATAAATCAGAAGTATGGTCAGCAGAGATATTTTCCTCTGAAACTTCGGTTGTCATTTGTTGTTGTTCCCCCTCAGTTGGTGCTTTCTCTCTTGAAGTTCCTGGGTACAAACATTTTACAACTGGTCTTCCTTTCGCTGAGTCAGCTTTCCGCTTGATGCCTTTGTGTTCAGCTTCTTGCTGAGATACAGTTTTCTGTCCAACTTCAGGTTGGGAAGTTGTTCTTGTGACAACTGCTATTTCCTCTGTAGTTTGTCTTTCTTTCTTCCCTGCCTTGAGTGTCTCCAGATAAAATTGAATGATTCCACTGAGTGTTTTCTTTAGTCGGAATCTGCCAACAGTTGCTTGACCTTCAGTTTGAGCACTTCTTACACTTTCTAATTCAGCTAGGTGTTTCTTCTTTATCTGATTGACTACATAACCTGCCCAATTGAATTGTAGTTCATCCCAAATTATGTTCATCAGATAAATGTTTTCATCGGATAGTGTACTGATTCCTTTGGATTTTCCAATGACATGTTTGCTGAGCCATCTGCTGAGATATGCAAATTCTGGCCTGAGTTTGTCATCATGAATATCAATTTCTACTGGTTCCTTAGAAAACGTAAGTTGCTTACGAAAAGCGTCTCTTTTCAATGGTAGAGTAGTCAAATCTATTGATGTCACAGATGAATTTGTGAAACCAAATAGTGACTTAATGACTCGTTCATTGATAATAATATGATCTCCACGAACTGTAGTGATTAGGGAGTCTCGTACCAATCGCATATTCTCTCAGAATTGCAAAATCCCTTCCACATCACGTTCTTCGTTGAATTTAACTTCCAGAAGGTTTCTCAAACCTGGTTGTTTCTGGATTTTATCACAAATGTAGCTTGCTAATATAGTGTTCTTGCACATTGCTTCATAAATTTCGAATGAAAACTCATCTAAATTTGTGATCAATCTTTCTTCTTGTGATTTCTTTGAAGTGGCCATATCTGGGTGTGAACACAAAAAATGATTTTTGAGATGAAAGGATTGTGAGAAGTCTGATTTTTTTTAGGAAAGAGACTGATAATTTGAATTTTCGATTGAGGAGAGTGTTAACGAAGGTTGAATAAATAGGTAGGATGTACTGGCGGTTGATTAGTAGCACTTTTCAAATTCCATGATGGTTTGGGTAACCGATGCATGTACTGTTCTGACAGTAGTGGGTACATGTAATGTATTCTGACAAAAGAACTGCAGTAATTAAATGCGATATAACCGCTGTTGATTTTATCATATCAATCTTTGGTGAAGTTATTTGGAGTAAAGCGATGCTGAGGTCAGTTTTAGAGTGAGCTATCAGTTCTGTCAAATTTTCAGTTTCAGTTAATCAGTTTGAGATTGTTGATGTCAATGACTAGTCTTTAAGTGAGCGCATCCAACATAACAAAGATTAATCCCCTTGACGAATCTCTGGCTTAACTGACTTAACTGACTTTAATTATCCCCAATTCAGTTCTTAGTTTGGCAAATCTTTCTTTGTCCAATGGCTTTGTAAAGATATCTATCAATTGATTTTCGATAGAGTACATAAAGAAGCGTGATATCCTTTTTCTCTGCATGATCTCTTATAAAGTGGTGACGCACATCAATGTGCTTTGTCTTTGAGTGTAAAACTGGATTGTCAGTAATTGCAATTGCACTTGTGTTATCACACATTATGGGAATTGTTCCTTCTTCTATCCCATAATCTCTTAATTGCTGTCTAATCCATAATACTTGAGCACAACAACTTCCAATTTGCTATATACTGCTTGGTTTGTTGATGTTGAGATAGAATTTTGCTTTTGCTAAACCATGACACAAGTCTATTTCTAATAACTCGACATATGTGCGAGGTGCTCTTTTCATCCACTTTGCATCCTGCATAATCTGAGTCTGAATAAGATATCAGTTTGAATTCTCCTTCTTTTGAGTACCAAATTCCAACACCATATGTATCTTTCGGATATTTTAGGGTTCTTTTACAAGCTGTGAGATGACTTTCCTTTGATTTTGGTGAAATCTTGCACACACACCACCTGTGATAAAAGATATATCCGGTCTACTTGTTTGTAAGATAGAGTAGGCTTCCAATCATTCTTTTGTAAAGTGTTTGATCAACATCTTTGCCTTCTTTGTCTTCATCTAGCCTGATGTTGGTCCCCATTGGTGTAGAAATTCCAGTTGATTTCTCCATACCAAACTTTTTGATAAGTTCTCTTGTATACTTGGTTTGGTGAATGAAAATTCCATCATCTAATTGTTTAACTTGTAATCCAAGAAAATAATTCAATTCTCCCATCATACTCATCTGAAATTTGCTCTTCATTAAACTTGCAAATTTCTTATATAACTGTTCATTTTCTGATCCAAAAATAATGTCACCAACATAGATCTGAACAAGTAGAGTGCTCTCTCCATTTTTCATCCTGAATAATGTTTGTCCATTGTTCCTTTGATAAATCCATTATCCACAAGAAACTGAGATAGAGTTTCATACCAAGCTCTTGGTGCTTGTTTAAGTCCATAAAGAGCTTTCCTTAGTTTGAAAACTTTATCAGCTTGATCTTTGATCTCGAATCCCGGTGGTTGTTGAACATACACTTCTTCTTCAAGAATTCTATTCAAAATGCGCTTTTAACGTCCATCGATATACTTTGAACTTTTTGTGAGTCGCAAATGCGAAATAGCCTGATTGCTTCCAATCTTGCATTTGGTGCATAAGTTTCATCAAAGTCTATATATACGCTTGAGAATATCCTTTAGCTACAAGTCGATCTAGCTTTGTTTCTGATGATATTCCCATCTTCATCAAGTTTGTTTCTGAAAACCCATTTGGTTCCAATGATATTCACATGATCTGGTCTTTCAACTAATTCCCATACTTGATTTCTTTCGAATTCATTAAGTTCTTCTTGCATAGCTAGTATCCAGTCTGGATCCTTCAAAGCTTCTTCTATATCCTTAGGTTCAGATTGAGATAGAAAACATGCAATCATTGCATCTAGTTGATGTCTTGTTCGAACGCCAGTTTGAGTATCACTAATAACTTGTTCTTCAGGGTGATCTCTCATCCATTGATGAACTGGTGCTTGCATCAAAGGATTTGCATTTTGTTCGACTGGTTCTACAATAACTGGTTCTTGTATTTCTTCAATTGAATCAGAGTCATGTTGTTCAGGTGTGAGTTGTTGAGTAGTTGGAAACTGAGACTGATCTGGATCTGAAGATTCTGAAATTTGAAGTCTTCCAATATCATGACCCGATTCTGGCATGATGGTAAGCGAGACCGAGCCGGTTCAGTGCGTCTTCGATTGTTTCACCAGGAAAGTTTGGTTCATCAAATACTACATGTAATGATTCCTCATGCTTAAGTGTCCTTTTATTTAGTACTCTAAAAGCTTTGCTGACACTTGAGTATCCTAGAAAGATTCTTTCATCAGCTTTGGGCTGAAAGACATGAAGTTGATCTTTCCCATTATTGTGTATAAAACATTTGCTTCCAAAAGCATGAAAGTAAGAAACATTTGGTTTTCTTCCATTCCAAATTTCATAAAGGGTCTTTTCATGCCTTTTATTCATGAGAGATCTGTTCTGTGTATAGCAAGCTGTGTTAACTGCTTCATCCCAATATCTTTCAGGTAGTTTTGCTTCACAGATCATCGTCCTTCCTGCTTCTTTGAGTGTTCTATTTCTCCTTTCAGCTACACCATTTTGCTGAGGTGTTCCTATGGCAGCAAGTTGGTGTAAAATACCATTTTCTTCACAATATTCAATAATCACAATGTTGAGGAATTCAGTTCCTTTATCTGATCTTATTTTCACAACTGATACTCCTTTTTGATTCTGAAGCTCTTAAGTAATTCTGTAAGTCTTTGCTTGGTTTCACTTTTCTTGGTTAAGAAGATAACCCAAGTGTATCTTGAAAAATCATCTACCACCACCAATGTACATTTCTTTCCACTGATACTAATTGGTGTAATAGGTCCAAATAAATCCATATATAGTAATTCAAGAACTCTGGTTGTTGAATGCTGAGACTTGGTCTTGAAACTTGCTTTTGTTTGTTTTCCTTGTTGACAAGCATCACATAAGTTGTCCTTCTTATATGAGATTTCTAGTAGTCCAATGACTAGCTGTTTCTTGACAAGTGTGTTGATGTCATCAAAGTTTAGATGACTTAGTTTCTTGTGCCATAACCAACTGATTTCTGATTTGGTATGCACAAGCAAATGTGTTTCAAAGAACGGTCGTTGTCCAATCTACTACATACATATTCTCTTTTCTTCTTCCGGCTAAAACAACTTGAAATCTTTGTTTTTTGGCGACACAATCTGAAGTCTTTATCAAAGGTAACTTTGTATCCCGTATCACAAAATTGACTGGTGCTGAGTAGATTGTAATGTAATCCTTCTACATAAGATACATTCTTGATTGTAAGTCCATTCCTGATTAAGGTACCATACCATTTGGTGTATCCAGGTTTGTCTTCGCTTCCAAAATTAACTTTTGGTCCATCTTTTGCAATAAAATTACTGAGACAGTCCTTGCTCTTCGTCATATGCCTTGAGCAACCACTGTCAAAGTACCATACATCCTGCAATAAAAGTTAAAAAAATTTAGGTACCCAACTCTGTTTGGGTCCATGGGGGTCAGTTGTCAGTACAACTCTGGGAATATATCCTTTAGGTATTCTTCGGATATCGTTGCACTTGTTTTCATATATGTAAGCCACACTCCCATAGTATCTATGTTTAGACTGTGTCTTATTTATATGATCTCTCAGATCTTTTGACTGAAACTTATTTCCATGATGCTTTCTATTGTTGAAGCTTGAATAATAACCGTTATTCCTTACATCATCGAGGTCCAGGTGACCTTGGTACTTTGTTTGAAAGCGAGATTAACTCTCTGCTGATTTTTGGACTGAAACTTGTGATAAGTTTTCTGTCTGGAATGAATGTTATTATCAGTTTTGTTAATAGATGCAGTAAAATTCCAATCATCATCAGTGGGATATAATCTTCCTTTCTCCCTGAATGTGTGAATCTTTGAATGATTGACATTCTTGGATTTACCTTGATTGTAATTTTTCTGGTTCTTGACATGATTGTTTTTTTTGGATTTGGCAGTTGATTTGCCATTTCGATTTTCTTTAGATACAGCAGATCTACCATTTGATTTACCTTTGTTGGTAGATACAGTTGTCTTCTTAGAAAACAGATTTATCCTATGTGATACTGGCTTTATTGGTTCAGCAATTTTCTCAGTTTGTGGAAGTTGCTCAGCTAGAAACTTAATACCAGTTTTGATATTAGGTTCAGCAGCTTTGCTAGTTCTATCCTTAGAAGATTGTTGTGTATCAAATCCTAAGCTTGTTTTGTCTCCATACGGCTTTCCTAATTTGAATCCAGGAATTGAACTTGATTTAGCAAATGATTCGATTCTGTCTTTGTTGATCTGATGAGTCGATGTCGAATCTTTTCTCTATCAGTTTTAGTCAGTTTCAACATCTTTAGTTCAGACTTCAATCTTTCAACTTCAAGAATTAGATTCTCTTTCTCAGCTTTAATTGATTCATAACCAGCTTGAATAGTTACTAGCTGATTCATCAATTCGTCAAGTGTTTCTTCTAATTCTAGATTTTTTGGATTGGAGTCAGCAGTCGAAGAACATGCATTTTGCATGGAAATTTGAGCTGAAGAGTATTTATAATTGGATTCACATACCTCATTTGTATCTTCCATGTGTGCCATTAAAGCTGTGTCATATGATAGTTGACGTGTACTTTTCTAGTGCTAATACCAGTCCTTAACCGACAGTGTATCGGGTCAAACTGTAGTGCTAGTATGGTGAGTCAGAGTATCGTATCCTCAGGGAACTTTGTAATTCTTCTAAGTGTGGTTAAACACCAAAGAGCTGTTATTAACTCGATCTAAATCTCAGTTTTATAGCACATATAACTACTATTTTACTTAACATAAAATAAATGCGTAATTTAAAATTTATTCTAATATAATATATATAGATATATAAATATATATAGATATGCATAAGTTGCAAAATATATATATAGATATAAATATACAGATACCAGATATATAATTAAAGAACTAGCCAAAGTTTATATAATTGATTTATACGATCTTTTCAGTGAATGGAATGTGCTCGATCTTTAGGTTCAATTGGGTAAATGAAACGGTGCACTCCTAAGGTTAACAATTCCTCCTCACATTAGCGTGTGAAATTGTCATATGTCCATTGTCATCACCCAAAGTCCACAAGCTATTACGGTTTTTCCGAGCAGGTCCCGAAAGTACGATTCTACCTTTGAATAAAAGGAGTCATTCCGTTCGTCAAGCGGTCAATTTTATTTAAAGGCTCCGGTTGTCAAGGCCAGGCGATTCAACTTTCCGGTTTAAGTTTCAATTAAACCGATGAATTTAACATTATTACGATCTTGAGTACAAATTTTAATAAGATTCATCTTTTAGGACAAATCGCCTCGGGTAGAAGCGGGTTCCGTTGTCGCGTTTTCACTCGCCAATTTTACCCTCCGGTTTTCCATTAACGAGTTCATAACTTAATTACGAGGTGTCAATTCATAATTAGATTATGAATTCTTTCAAGTCAAACTTTATCAATAGAAAAAGATTCAATTAACTCAATTTTATTCAATTTTACTTAGACAACATTCCTTTACCGAAAAGATCGAAATAAAACGATTACATAACTTTGGCTAGTTATTAGATTTAGCCTACTAACATTATACGAAAATAGAAACAGACAAAACAAACATAAATACTTTAGAAATTTTACCCGATTACAACGATTGAATCAGAAGCTGTATTCTTCCGGATGCTACAACAACTTCAACAACATTGATCTTCTGATAATTTCTCGAGCATTATAACGATACTACTTTATTTATGGCATAAGGCCTATATATATACATACTACTACTACTAAAAATAAGTGAAGAAAATATATTTGGTACCCGCTTTATGTACTCGCAATGCCGCTTTATTTCTATTCTGCGATTTTTCCTAAGTCGGATCGATCCGAGAAAGGGCGGATCGATCCGGGAATAAAAATATTATCCAGGATATTCTCTGCAGGCCACATGCTGGTCTAATCATGATGTTTCCTCGGATCGATCCGAGGTAAATCGGATCGATCGGATAGATTTTTTCCAATCTTAATCCGAAACTTAATAAAATCATAACTTGAGCTCTGGATCTCCAAATGACATAATTCAAGATGCGTTGGAAAGCTCTTGAGGAGATCTATAACTTCCATGAAGACTTCTTTTTCAGAAAATGCTTTTTGCTGGGCCATTTGTTCGTCGAAAATATAAACGATCTGGCGTCACGAACCATTGATCCACTTGAACTTTAAATCTCGTGCGTGGCACTTCCTTTATTCCTTCAAAAGATATGATTTTACTCCACAAAATGTCGCTCACTCGGGGTCTTGGTTTACCTAAGGGTCAAAATACCAAAAATACCCACGTGAATCGACACGACACTCCGGTTATTAACCGGTACAAAATTTATAACTTTTATCATTTTTACTAGATTTTTATAATATTTAGATTTATTCATAGCTATTAATATTTTATAAGATTATCTGTTATAATTACTTATATTTTATATAAAAATAGTCGATAACATTATATAAAACATCGTAATTTTTATCATATAAATGTTATACATCAACTACTCCCCACACTTAATTTCTTTGATCGTCCTCGAGCAAAATAAGCGATAATATATAAAAATTACGATAAAATAATATAAGTGGTAGATAAAATTTTTAAATTAGTAAAATATCATTCAATATTATAAACATATTAATTATATCTTTCTTAGAAATTAATAAGATAAAAAGTGTAGATAACTTTGATAAATTATTTATCAACTATTATTCAAATGAAATTTCACAATATCTACTCAATAAATATAATTAAAATTCTAGAATTATTTTCCTATCTCAACTTATATGAAATATTTGGAATCAAAGACTAAGTCAAGTAATTGACAAGATGGCTAATACTTTTTAGGATAGGACATTGGTTAATCGAAAAGATAGAAAAAGAAATCAAAAAGAGAAAGAGGCAAGTCGTACGTACTTACACCTTCACGTTTGATCAAAAACAGTTTCGATTATTAATATCTCCTTTTCCAACTATTTTTCAGATTTTCTCTCTTCTTTTCAATATTAAGAACTAAAAGCGTAAGTGTGTGTAGAAAATCAAATTTACAAGCATTGCTTCATCAAGATTGATCGGAGTAATACTCTTTCGATCTAAAATTACGAGTCCGGTTTCCTTAAACTCGTAATCATTCTTGAGATCTTATGATTCGAATTTTTATCGGGAGCTTTATACCTCATGTAGTGATATAGGACGTTTCTAGATAACACCCTCGCACTCAAATCATTGGAAGCTACTACCGATATCTCTGTCGATCAAAGATAAGGAAGATACACAGTATTGATTAATTCTCTGTAAATATGGTGCTTCGTTCTCTTTTTTTTTTTTTTTTTTTTTTTTTTTTCCACCTCAAGATACATCATCCTTAGCTTTGTGCTATCATCTCCTTTCATAAATCACGTACAAACTCGTGGGATTTTTAGGAAATGTAGACCAAAATAAGCCAATGGTCGGTTATGATCAAAATGGCTATTTCGAGTGAGGTCTTGATCACTCTAATCAAGGTTGAGGTAATTTTGTGGTGTCAAAATCTCATCATTCCTAATCTGATTCCATATTCATATTTCGTTTTACAAAGAAAATTATTCTAAAAATTCATTATAAATATAAGTATATTTGCTAAAATTTCATATGAAACTTACTTGATAATATTTATGTATAGTTACATATACTTAAAATCTTATAAAGATCTAAAATTGACATATATAATATACTTATAATATATCTAATTTACTTTACTTAATTAAAATCTGTTCTTACCAATTTATATTGTTTTTATTCATACTAATTATATATTATCTAATTATTTTGTTCCAAGAAAAATTAAACTAAGTATTGAGCAATTAAGTATAAATTTATATAAGAAAATTTTAATTTTTATTTACTAACTTACTTCCACTCCCCACTTATGAAATGACATCGTCCCGATGTTCAGTGAGTAAATAAAAAGTAGTTTGCAAATAAAATTAAAATTTTATATGATTTTGATTATTATTTATTATTTTTAGCAACCATATATTATTTTGATTAAAGAAAATGACATATACATTAAACACTATTACAAACTATAAATAAAAGTAACAAACAACAAAAAACGATTAAACAACTAATTTAAACAACTACCAACTTAACAACATAACTTCTGGCGATTATCAAACCGTAGATGAACATCCGGGAGTATCCACGGAAGTAATCTAAGCGAGAATCACGAGATGGAAAAATCACAAATCGAGCAAACTCAGGCACGTGATTCGATTGGATACAAAGGTGAGAGATAACCAGTGCAAATGGTAGTGGTCTTCCCTATTACGTCTTTCTCTGCGCAAAATTAATTGCGGTCTTAAAAATCAAAACTCCCCAATCAATGTATGCTCCCACGGTTAATGCATACAACAACAAAGATCTCATCATCCGTAACCCCATAAAAATCTCTAGTTGGATAGAGCCGAGAATTAATGAAGCGTTTCCACGCCTTAAATGAGGGGTAAAGCGAGTTGAGGAATCATAGTTATGATCAAACAACGGAAATCTGAATCGAAAGGCTTACGCAGACGATTTACAACATTATACGCATCCCCAAGTTCCCAAAGAAACTCGAAGTGTGGGTTTTGATCAAAAGTACATGGTGGGATTTGATAGATTTGATTTATGATGATCGGTGAAAATGAAATAACGATTCCCTAATCGTAATAAGTTGAGACGAGGCTCATGTCGTTATCCGAGTGAGAGGCGCAAAGAAATCTCTAACAATCGAAATGTTTATTCGACCTCCGGGAGTCCTTATCAACTTTTTCCACCCGCAACCTCGGATTAGATTATGTCCCCACCGATCAATTTTTTCAGATGTTTAATCCTTTCTCCATCGAGAATAGGAGAACGGACGAAATTTAGATGTCTCGGGACGTTAGTATGAAAGCAAGAGGCATGCCGCCGGGAACCACACCATCAGCGTATGTGGTTCATAACTATTAACCGAGGAGAGGATCGGTTAGACATTTACGATCTGAGAGACTAAAAATAGAAGGAAGGAAGAATGAGCAAAGTTTATGGTTGTTGCTCTTTCCTTTTATAGAAATATATCTATCAAGCAAAAGTAGAAAAGATCTCTTTCGCGGCGTTTTGTACTTGCCGGATCGATCCGAGAAAGGGCCGGATCGATCCGGCCTCGAACTAGTAATCGTTGTCAGTTGGGTAAACTCACATCGGATCGATCCGGTGAAAAGCCGGATCGATCCGGAACATTACTGTTCACGGACAGAGTTGATTTTGCTTGAAAAAATGCCTAGTTTTTTCTAGGGGACAAGTTTTCTTCCTATTTTTGGTTCATTTTCATTTTATTATAACGATAAATTTTACTACACGATGCGTAATACCATAACATGCAATGAAAACATGAAAATCGTATTAAAATAAAATCCTTCGAAAATCAAAATAACTTAAAGTAAAATGTTTCAATGTCAAAAATCATAGAATGTTTAAAAATCACTCCTCTTCATCACTCAGCTCGACGTGGCTTGAACTTGGCATAGCTTGAGAACGGGTCGATTCTTGGGATGGATCTTGAAAATAAGTTGACATCCGCACCGAACTATCTAGTCCCATCGAGCTCATCTCTCTCGTGATATCAGAAAAAGTGCTTCCCCATCCCGTCGTGGTATGGCCAAATGATCCAGATCCAGTCCATTCTGATGTCGCAGCTGCCGTAGTACCCGTCGAAAAATTCCCCTACACCACTAGTTTGAAACCCAAAAGAATGTGGCATTTGTTGGAAATCTGAGGGTGGTGGCATTGGTGGAATGAAATCGGGCAAGGTATAAGGCTGAGTCTGGCAATGCGGAATATCCATCTCGGCATAGGCAGGGTTCTGTAGTATATTCATTTGATATATACCTCGCATGCCTTGACGTAAATCTTTGAGACCATAATCTATTCCTTTCATAAAAACAGCCATATTGGCATTAGCACGATGAACATCATAGGCCAAGGATTGGAACATATTGTAAGTGATGGTATTTGGAAGATGAGTTTGAGTTTGACTGGATGAAGGAGGGACAACAGTGGATGGAGTAGGCTGAGGTCGTTGACGGTTAGGGTCCAAAAAGTTTATTCTTCCCGCCGGCCTAAGTGGTAAACTAGGACCTATAAGTGTGTCATCCACCATCATCAAATTATCACTTGGGAGCTCAGGGACTCCTATGTCGACGACACAAGGAAGAAATAAAACACGGAAAAGGCATGTGATTGCCTGGTCTAGCGATCGAGCAAATTCCTTGGCCTTCTACACATTACTCTCGCCTACATCCACGGTATATTATTAACTATAGCCCAAGCAATACACAAATCCTCTTTACCAAAAGATGTAAAATGTCGAGTAGGGTAAAGAGTGTGACTAATAAAACGTTTAATGGCTCTCATATCCCGGATACATTTCCCATAAGAAAACTGTTTTCATGCCCACGGCGATGGGATCTAACTCATTCAGGCTAGTGAAACAATATAATCAAAGTCTCTTTGGTTCATCCAAATTCCATACAGTATAATAATCCTCACTCTCTGGTATATCATGAATACCATAAATAGCATTTATAATGTGAGGGGTAAACGGCACTGTCCTAGTTCTCAGGTTGACAGAGGTTAACTCACCATCTTCCGTAGCATTGTGAGTTGCTACCAAAGAATAAAATTCAGCTACTAAGGTTGTGTTAATTTCTCCCGACCTTAAACTGGCTAATTCCATCCACTGTCGCCTTTCAAAAATCTCTTTTACCTCCCTGAAGATGTCTAAATCCTCACGGGTGTCCTTGCGGTGTTTGGATGGTGGATATCTGGCTGTATTTAAGGTGTGGTGATACTCCGGGTGGTGGTGGTGTGAGAGAGTTAGAATGGAGAGAGCATTTGCTTGCAAGTATAGTGTGTATTTTTTTCTATATCTCCCTTTAGTTTACAATGACCACCCTTTTATAGAGATGGATAACTTAGGGAACAAGTAATCTATTAGATATTTTACTAATAGCTAGGTCTTACTTAGATACTAAGCAAGATGAAATATCTAAGTTACAAGTGGGGAAAAGATCTGGATCAATCGGCGGCCATCTCTCTCGAGGTCGCAAGGAGCAAGCCCTCTTTGGCCTCGCCCCCCCTGGCGACCTTCTTGACCTGCTGGATGAGATTCACAGGATCTCATTGCCTTTGCCTGGGACCGCAAATGCCTTGATCGCGGCGAGGTGAGACAACGGCGCCCATTTTGCGATCTCTCTTGTCATGCCGGAGGATGGCGCGGTGGGTTGTCCCTCACTTTGTTGAGGTGGTGGAATTATTTATACCCATCAATGGCCCCTACTCCGTGCTTTAATGATATTCCCTGAGGATATGAAGGATGGAGTAATTATCAACACCTTTTATGACCTCATCGTCGGATGCGACTTGTACACTTAGGGCCGTGCTTTCAAAGCAAGCGACCTCAAAGTAACTGGGTCTATTTTTTGCGACCTTGTCGCCTGACGATGCGACTTGTTCGCTAAGAGCCGTGCTTCCAAAGCAAGCGACCTCACGGCAAGAACTGGGTCTATTTTTGCGACCTTGTCGTCTCGATGCGACTTGTTCGCTAAGAGCCGTGCTTTCAAAACATGCGACCTCAAAGCAACTCTCGGGTCTATTTTTTGCGACCTTGTCGCCTGATGCGACTTGTACACTTAGGGCCGTGCTTTCAAAGCAAGCGACCTCCAAGTAATCGGGTCTATTTTTTGCGACC
The DNA here is from genome assembly GCA_026214975.1 of Gentiana macrophylla. Taxonomy (NCBI): domain Eukaryota; kingdom Viridiplantae; phylum Streptophyta; class Magnoliopsida; order Gentianales; family Gentianaceae; genus Gentiana; species Gentiana macrophylla. The sequence goes on along the minus strand of CM047813.1, from coordinate 81,412,386 downwards.
TTGTAAATGCGATGCGACTTGTTCGCTAAGAGCCGTGCTTCCAAAGCAAGCGACCTCACAGCAACTCTGGGTCTATTTTTTGCGACCTTGTCGTCTGATGCGACTTGTTCGCTAAGAGCCGTGCTTTCAAAACATGCGACCTCAAAGCAACTCTGGGTCTATTTTTTGCGACCTTGTCGTCGTCAATCGTGGCTGACGTCAGTTTTCTAGGTTTTCCTCTGCGGAACGATGCGGCCGTTTCAAAGAATCGCCTAGGTAGTTGTGCGTGGTCTTGATGGGACGCCAGTATTTCAAAGCGACAAGCGCCGCCCTAATCTGAACCGTTGGATGAAGCGTTCCCAACCGTACGATCGTGGCCCCCTTGCCTATATAAAGCTTTCGCTTCTCACCCTTCACACTTTTAGTGTTTCTTATTTTCTCCGTTGTTTGTTGTTTTTAGAATTCTCAAGTTTTTGGCAGAGCTTTGAAGGTTCAACGGCGTTCCTGCGGTGGTTCTAGGATTTTCACGGGGTTCTTTTGAAGATTCCGGCCACCTCTTTGAGTATTTCCCAGTTTTCAAGCGGTTTTCCAATCTTTCTCAGCAAATCAGGTAAGAAATCCTTTCTGTTAACTCGTTTACTCATCCATCCCTGCCTTGTTTTTCCATATATATCAATTTCGTCATTCTTTTTGCTACGGAGATGCAACATCGCCTTGTTTTTGATTAAAACGGGATTTTTCTGGGAGAGATTTATAGCTTTCTGGGAAAATTGGGGTTTCACCCCCGCTCCTGCTATCCTCTGTGATTTTATTTGCGATCTCTTGTAAAAACGGAGGAGGCGGTATTGAAGTGGGTGCGATCACCTTCCGGGCTAATTTTTATTATATACCAGTCTGAAAGCTCCACCTTTTTCCTCCCTTGTTTTTGCAGGATGTCGGGGAATGACTATTCTGGCGACGACTCTACGGAAAGGGAGATTTACGATTACGCTGAGGATGACCCCATACTATCTGCTGCCTCAGTTGGCGATCTGTTGGACGAGGTTGAAGTGGAAAGTAGTCGCGCAGATATTGGCGAGGTTACCGCTGATGAGGCCGCTCATATGGATGTCGACCCTTTTGAGTTGGAGGCCTTCGTCTCTGCCCGGAATCCGCCGCGTAGAGTGAGCCTTAAGGAGAAGGCGCGGGCTCAAAAGTCTCCAACAGTTCGTGGGGCTGAAGAAATCGCTTTCCCGATCGAAGGACAAACGGCGGTCCCGAGTACTAGCGGCGCTCCCGACCATGACGAAGCTTATGTTCAGGACGCCGCGGTTCATGAGTTAATGGGGTCCAGTGAGGACGAAAATGCGGAATTGCCCCGGAAGGATATCTGGATGCCTGCGAAAAAGCAGAAGAAAAGGAAAACTGCGAGCCAAACCATGACAGTTGGTGAGGCCGCCGCGGCCGATTCCCAGCCGAAGAGTTCTCGTCCTAATAATCCCGAAGCTATGCGAGAGTTTGCGATCGTGGCGGCGTATGAGAAGGACGTTGACAAGAAATGGTCCCGACTGTGCAAGAGCAGCGATCTCAACAGGACCATTAATCGCATATTCGGAATCGACACCAGCGTGTATCGGTTTTCTTTTTTCGATTATGGGAAGGAGTCCGATAAATTTAAACCCGGGGACCATAAGGATTATGTAGGCGCGCGTCGCTCCGAGGACACCCTTATCCTCCATTTCCATCATTTGTGTGCGGGTCTGAGGCCGCCTTTCGATCCTTTCTTTGTGAAGATCTGCAAGGAGATGGAAGCGCTTCCCTCTGATTTTGCCGTCGGGGCTATTATCCAGTTGATGGCCTTCATCGTTATGTGCCGGATTCTGAAGATCGAGCCGACGTTAACTTTACTGGGGCAATTTTATTCCTTCTGTGCGACGTCTATTCCTGGGCAGGTCTCTTTGAGGTCGCAGACTCCCCGGCTACTGTTCCCACTTCCCAATAAGTTTCACAAATGGGGGCAGCGGGTACTGAAAGTTGAGTCGAAGGTAGGCTGGCCTTTTCCTAGGGCAGGAGTTCGTGGAGGCAAATCCACGCTTATACTCTTTGACCCCCCTGTGAGTGAGCGGCGCTACGTAAAGGGGTTGATGACGTTGATTCAGTCGGACGGGGCGGCGCCATCTCGGAGAAATGTTTCCTGGGTTGATCTTCTTGATCTGGCCGAGCCCTTTGTATGCATGGCGGGCCTGGTGGGCAGAGGGAATGCCGTGCCCATGGTACGAATGGGTCCCGAGCTGCGATCCGGGGTGGATTGGGGTTGTCATATCAACAAATGTTTCCCCTCTGAGTGTTTGGAATGTGGGGGCGATCCTATACTTAGGCCGCTTTGTAACTTTCTTTGTCCACTTGTATTTATTTGTAAATGCTCATTTTGTTTTCCTGGGTTCTAAACCGCTCTCTTTTTGTAGGTATGGATCCAAATGCTCGCAGGGCTCACCGAAACAAGCTTAATGCGGAGGCAGATAAGGCGGCCAGTGCTCGACAGGAGGCTTTGAAGAAAGCTCTAGGGATGGTGCCCCGAACTGTAGACGCCTCGATTGTCGAAGAGACACATAACCCGGAAGCTGCGACCTCTTCTGCCCTTGTTGCGACTTCCTCTGCCGTTGTTGCGACTTCCTCTGCCGTTGTTGCGGGCCCAGGTCAGGCTGGTGCCTCAAAAAAGACTCATCCCCCTACTAAAGAGTCGCACGGCGCGAAGCGACCTCAACCAGAGAAGGCGAAGGATGATCGCCCATCCAAACGGTCCGCTCCCAGCCCGGCGCATCTTGAAGAGTTTGAAACTCCGGTGGAGAAGAGCGCATCGAGGCCGAGATTGCCACAAAAACTTTGCCTCGAGGTTATTCTGGGAAAGAGGCCTTATGGTTGGATCCGAGCTTTACCCAGGATCTTGACCTATCCAAAGCTCGCCGGGTTGGGGAAGCAATTGCTGATGTGATTCCTCTTGGGCAGATCCCTCTCGGCTATCCTGATCATGTTCAAGTGGAGATTGGCGGGTATATTAGCCCGCGCATGCGGCTCAAGACAACTCTCCGCCTCAAGATGAGATTGCTGAAATCAGAGATTTGAGCGGCCAGTTTGGGATTGCAGCTTCTCTGGTAAGATTTTTTTTTTTTTTTTTTTTTTTTTTGTTGCTAATTGTCCCCTGTTTTCCACAGCTCGGTGCTCGTTTAAACAGAAGTACTTGAGGTCACTTGGCGGCGCGATCTGAGGTGAAGAAAGTGTCGGCGCGTTTGGGAGCAACCCGATAAGGCGAGGGTTACCGCCGAAAAGAAAGCTAAGCATGCGGCTGGCGAGGTGGAGAAGATGAAAGCGATCATGGAGGAGCACTCTAAATTGGATGCTGAGATCAATGAGAAAGTTGCATCTTTGACAAAGGATTATCTTGCGGGGCGCGAGGAGGAGATCGCCGCGTTGAGGGTTAAGCTTGCTGAGGCGGAGACATCTGCGAAAGAGGCTGCTGAGAAAGCTATTGAGGAAGCTGCGAAGAAAACGGCTGAGGCTGTCGAGGAGGCCAAGTCTGGGGCCGTCGCTGCCTACAAGAATTCAGATGACTTCTTCGACCTTATGGAGAATAGCTTTGACCAGGGCTTTAGTCACCTAGCTCGCTGTATCTGGGCTGATCGAGGCCGGGGGCACATCACTCTGGAGGATATGCTGCGGTGGGTGAACACGCATCAAGGTCATCCCGATTTAGTGGCCTTTCACCCGGAAATCCCTTATGCCCGCCGAGCTCGTTACCTCGATTCAGACCGAGCAGACTTAAGCGTGGCGAGCCTGTTTGGGATCTGCTCTGTTAATCCTGTAAATTTTGAGGCGTTGAAGAAGCCGCCGCCCTACGAGCAAGGCGACGAGTTTATCGACACCCGCCTACCCCTCATGCTCTCTAGATTTCTTGGACTTTTCATGAGCTCTTTGAAAATTTGATTTGTAACTTTGACTATTTACTTTTGTGATTTGGTGAATCTTGATTTGTAATAGCTTGACAATTTATTTTTCTGCATTTTTCAATTTATACAACTTGGCTTTTCACGTCGCCGATTCGATCTGGCGCGGCCTTTCGCGAGGTGTGATAAAGTTATTTTGTTCTCTGGCTGTCCTCTTGATTCGTATGCGAGGTCGCTTAATAATTTGGCGGCGTCGATCCGTCATGAAACGTCGTCGTCTTGTTCTAACCATAGTCGCTACGCGACGCTAATTTTTCAAAGTTTTGGCCTTATTGAGAGCGGTGCTTTTGTCGGAAGATAGAGCTGTTAAAGCGACCTTTGATCGTGTGTCATTAACGCAGAGTTATGACCCCTAATGACTAGGTGTCGGTTAATCGTAGCCATAAATTTCGGTCTCTTTATGGTCTGGCGCTCCTGTTGCCTTGGTCTTCGGGTCAGTTTGCATATCTGGCCCTAGGATCCAGTTAATCCCAACCGTTGATTATACCCCTTCTCTGGTATAAAAAGGGGGTTATTTTGGAACTCACTTTACCTCTTGCCTCATACTGAATTTTGCTTTCTTCCCTCAATCGTTCATTATCCTCTTCACTGTTTATCCTCCAAACTCTATGTCTCATCCAGGGGAAAGCAGCCAGGTTCGGATATTCAAAGCTCGTCCCATCCGGGATGTTTCCCCTTTTTTCACCACTGCTTCCCCCGTAGCCAAGGATTATTTCTGGGATTTTTTTGAGTGGCGTGATATTATGAGGGAGAGGGGCTTACATGAACAACGAATAGAAGACGGCTCCATCTTTGCGCGTTCGCTTTCTCTGGGTGGTGGGAATTTATTCTTTGAGCCTCACGGGAGCGGTTAATGTTACCATGATACGGGAATTTTACTCCGTGTTGTCTCGATGTAGCCTCTGGCGGGAAGCGTTGAGCGACATTTCTCCGGGGTGTTCCCGTTATCTTTACTCCGAGAGAATTAACCAAGTTTTTAACATACCCGCAATAAATCCCTCCTCCCATTATGAGATCGCCTGGGACCTGGCGGATGAGGAAAATAGGCGATTCGCCTGGTATTGCAATGTGCGAGCTGTTCCCGAGAATCGTGGGTTTGGTCTTTGGGAGGATCTGCGTCCGACCTCTCGCATGCAGCGACCGTGAGTGGAAGAAGTTTATAAATTCGCGCTCTTGTCACCTTTGCCGATCTTGATGTTGTTAGTGAGAGCGGCGCTCCTTCTGACGCCATTCGCGACCATCAGTGGATATAGGCGGGAGTGTTGATCCATCGCGAGGCACTAAGATATGCGTGCTCGGCGGTTCAAGGTCGCCGTGGTCTTGGTCGCCGCATGCCTTCGCATCATCGATATCCAAATTATGCAGTGGCGCCAGTGGTCCCTTCCATACACTCGACCGATATGTTTGAAAAAACTTATCCGGTGGAGCCCCTTTGCAAGCATGATGCCGTTTTGGACCTCACACATGTGATCGGAGGAAGATAACCATCCTGCAGTTGATGGAAGTTTGTCCATCTTGATCGATATGTTTGAAAAAACTTTTCATCGCTATTATTTTTTTTTTTTTTTTTTTTTTGATGATGACGAAAAGACAAGAATGTAAATACAATTTGGAAGAAAACGACTTTATTTGAATTGGCTCGTTACATATAGTATTTTTTCAGATTATGCATGCCATGGCCTATTATACTCGCGGCCCTCCTTGTCACTTAGCATGTACGTCCCTTTTTGATAACTCGCGAAATCCGTGAGGGCCTTCCCGATTTTCCGATAGCTTTCCTTTTTAAGCCGTGGCCCGTGGCTTGTCTTTTTGTAAAACGTAATCCCGACGGCGAAGTGATGATTGCGAATACGTTTGTCGTGATGACGCTTTGCCGCTGTTTATAGTTGACCAGACGATTCAGATGCTGGATGCGCGCGCCTCTACTAGATCGAGCTCGAGTTTACTGCGCCATTTGTGTTATTGACCTCATTTGTAAAAAACGACCCTAGGGCTTGGTAAGGCCATTTCCACAGGTGCCATAGCCTCAGACCCATATGTTAAAGCAAAAGGAGTTTCCCTCATTGTGATTTTTTCGCGACGTCCTGAGTGCCCATAGAGAGCATTTGGAAGGTGATCCGGCCGGTGGCCCGCCTTCTCACCAGGCTCTTCTTTAACACACTTAGACCTGTTTGTTGGCATTTTCGGCTTGCCCATTTCCTGCGGGTAGCACACGGATGATTGCCAATGTTTAACATTGTTCTCTTCACAGAATCTGTCGAATTCGTCTCTGAATTGAGGTCCGTGATCGGAAACCATCACTCTTGGAACACCAAATCTTGTCCATATTTGATCGAGCAAAAGTATGTTATGTCCCCTGGTATTGGTTTTACCAAGGCCTTAGCCTCGACCCATTTAGTAAAATAATCCACCGCGACGACAACGCGTGCTCAACTGGCTGAGCGACCCTTCTTCAAAGGTCCGATGAGGTCGATTGCCCACATGTCGAAAGGCCAGGCAGCTACCACTATGCTTTGTTCGACTGAGGGTAGCCTGGGGATATTTGCGAACCTCTGGCAAGTATCACATGCGCGGGTATGAGCTTTGGCGTCTTCATCTAATTTTGGCCAATAATATCCGGCTAGAAGTACCTTCTGCGCTAGTGTTCGATTGGAGAAATGGCGCGCGACGTTCCCTCATGTAGCTCTGTTAGGATTCCCGTTACCTCCTCAGGGTCACGCGATCGCAGAAGGGGTTTCGAGAATGAATGACGGTAAAGCACGTCGTCCATGATCGTATATCTTCATGGCCCTTCTTACTAAGGCCCTAGCCGCAGGGTCGCTCGGAAGCTCTCTCTAACTCAATATAAGACTTCATGATGTCGACCCAACAAGTGTTCTTGGGTTGGAAATCCATGATCTCGCCCAGGAGATGGCGGGTTCCGATAGGTGTTCGACCATGATCTTTGGGATCGCACGACGCGTCTTCGCTGGTTAATTTGGACAAGTAGTCTGCCCTATGATTGTCCTCTCGAGGGATGTTTTTGAATTGACAATATGTGAAGCTGCCTTCGAGTCTTTTGACGAGGTTAATATACCTTTGTAAAATTTCGCAATGAATGCCATATGACCCATTGATTTGATTTACCACCAACTGTGAGTCGCAAAATACTTGTATATTTTCGACTTTCATGGCTTTGGCGAGTTTCAACCCAGCAATGACGGCCTCGTATTCTGCCTGGTTGTTAGAGGCGGTGAAATCAAATCTCAGAGCCTGCTCAATTTCTTCTGATGTTCCTGGTTCTAACAGGATTATTCCCGCGCCGCACCCTTTGTGATTAGCGGAGCCATCAACGTAGAGCTGCCAACAGTGACTTGGCCTGATAGGCTCGTCCTCTGCGGTGACCCTATCTTGGTCGCGTTCGGAGCAGAGCTGCTCTTTCACCTCTTCGTTGAAGCTTGTTTCTGCTATGAAATCTGGGAGAGCTTGGGCCTTTCTGACCTTCCGGGGCTCATATCGGATATCGAACTCGATAAGCTCGATGGCCCGCCAGATGTCGACCGGGCAGTCCGGCTTGTGAAGAACTGTCTTAGCGATGCATTTGATAATACTACGATGGTGTGCGATGAAAAGTAAGCCCTTAATTTGCGGGCGGCTATAACAACACAATAAGCCAACTTTTCTATATTAAAATAACGACTTTCAACGGGGCTTAGAGCTTTGGAAACATAAAAGCAAGCCTGCGAGCCTTCCTCCTCTTTTACGAGTCTTTGCGGCTACGCCCTATCTCGAGGTTGCCAAATATAAAAGCAGAGTATCCCGAGCCTCGGGCTGGTTAGCAACGGCGGTCTTGATAAGTATTCTTTGAGGTCTTTAAATGCAGGAGCATTCATTTGTCAAGAGAAGGTACCACTCTCTTCGAATTTTGAAGAAAAGCGGACTTCTTTCTGCAGATTTGAGACAAACCTACCCAAAGTTGTGATCCTGCCGTTGAGAGCCAGACTTCTTTAATCTTTGCTAGGCTCGCTCATGTTGACCAGGGCCTCGATTTTTGAGGATTTGCCTCGATCCCCTTTGACTTACCATAAAGCCCGAGAAATTTCCTGCTGGACCCCAAAAGTGCATTTCGTAGGGTTTAGTTTCATCGAGTGATTCTTCACGTTTGCAAAGGTTTCGCGAAGGTCCTCCAAGTGATCTTGGCGACTTGATTTCACGACCATGTCATCAATGTAGCCTCATGTTCTTGCCTATCTGCGTCTTTGAAAACTCTGTTTACCATTCTCTCGATAGGTTGAGCTGCGTTCTTTAGGCCAAACGGCATCATCTCATAGTAATATAGCCGCCGCGGCGTACGAAGGCCGTTAGCTCCTTATCTTCATCGGCCATTTTGACCTGGTGGTAGCCGGAATAGGCGCCCGTAAAGCTTAAGGTCTCAAAACCGCGATCCCATCCACCATTTTATCGATTCGAGGAGCGCGTAGGGTCCTTTGGGCAAGCTTTGTTTAGATCGGTGAAGTCGGCGCACATCCGCCACTTGCCGTTGTGTTTTTCACCATTACTACATTTGCCACCGGTGGGATATTGAAGCTCTTTGATTATGCCTGCCGCTAAAAGTTTCTCGACCTCAATTTTATTGCGACCTCTTTTTTCAGAGAATTGACGCGCCTTTGTTGTATTGGCCTGAAGTTGGGGTCGACACTTAGGTTATGCAAGGCGACCTCCGATTCTACACCTCTCATATCGCTTACCTCCCGTGTAAATCGTCCAAGTTTGCTTTCGAAGCTCGATCAGTTCTTCCCTTTCTTCCTCGGTAGTCCTCGATCCTATTTTTATCTTTTGATCGGGATATTTGGCGTTTATTATAACCCGATCAACTCGTCTTCGGCGGTGAAGTCGGGCTCGTCCCGAACTTGCAATGTTTCTACCTCTACGGCCTTCTCCGAGATTTCTTTCATCATGCTTAATCGATCCGTAGGCGTGTTAAGACCGTCGATCGTGGTCGCCAGAGTCGACCACTGTTTTTTGGTCATATAGTCGAGGAAAGCTCCAGGTCGGTGGCGACCCCAACTTCTTCCCCTACGTGAAATTTGACCCGTTGGTGGGGAACGGACGCCACCATTTGGAACTTCTTCATAGCTGGGATTCCCAAAATCATGTTGTAGTAAGAGGGCCGGTCGATTACCAAGAAAGTTATTATCTCCGTTCTCTACAGGCTCATAGTCGCCCAAAATGATCTTTGAGGTCGATCGTGCCTTTGACCCGTACTGTGTCGTTGGTAAAACCTTCGAGGACCCCAAGGTAGGGTTTTAACTTGGCCTCCCCGAATCCGATCTGTTTTAAACAGTCGAAATAGATGACGTCGCGGCCGGCCCCTGTGTCGACCATTACTCGGTTGACGCCGTGCTTGTCGTTTACCCCCACCTTTAGAATGAGGGGTATCTCCATAGGGCCACTGACTGTTGTCAGCTCGCTTTTTGTGAATATGATTCCCTTCTCATTCTCTCCCAACACAATCCGCTGAAGCCATGGGTATTGATTTGATTTATCTGAGATTTCAGTTGATGGTTGCTGGGAATATTCCCGTGGATGACCTGAACCTCTCTCTGATAGACGCGAGGTTGGCGTCCTTGACTGGGAGTGTTGTTCCCCTCGCGTTTATATTTATTGGCTGGTCCCTCACGGATCAGCCTTTCTATCTCGCGCCTCAGGGTGAAGCATTCATCGGTGATGTGGCCATGGTCCTTGTGATAGTCGCAGTATTTGGATTTATCGCGGCTATCAGGATCGCCCTCATAGGCTTTGGTTTGTCGAAATGTTCACGAATTTCAAAGCAAGATTTGGGATGCTTTGGTGTTGAGCGGGGTAAAATTATCCTCGCTAAATTTGTACGGCTTTTTTACCTCACGATCGCGATTAGTATCTCGTCCCCTTTTCCTTTTACGGTCATCCACGCGATCCTCCTTCGCGAACGTGGCTCTGTCTTAGGCTTTGCTTTCCCGCAGACGGCGCCGCCGACCCCCATCATTACGGCCCTTTCTAACATCTCCACGAGACCCGCTTTGGGGCCGCAGATTGGTCGATTTTTCATCGGGCCTTTGGCAATTCCGGTGAGAAACATGTTATGACCGCATCGTCTGGAATGTTCCTTGTTTGATCATATATTCGACGAACCGTTCGTAATACTCTTTTCGGATTCGTGCCCTCCCATACGAACCTCATATAGGTCCTCAATGGTTTTCTTTGGCACGCTTGCCGATTCAAATTTCTCGACAAACTTTTCCGACAAATCCTCCCAACTTTCAATCGAGCGCGAGAGAAGCCCGCGTATCCAGGACGCGACCCTATCCGCATCTTCGCCAACTAACGCGATGCACCAGGCGGATTTATTTTGTGTAGCGAGGTGATGCGACCCCGAACGCGGTGAGCGGTCGTTTGGGCATGAATTTCCATTGTAATAGTTGTGGCGGGATAACTAACCTTTTCTCTTTGGGAGGCAATGTTTCGTAATCCTTCGGTAGAGTACGTCGATCCCCGAAATAGGCGACTTTCTCGACGGGCCTCGACTTTTTAATTTCGCAAGCTCTTTTCTCATTACCTCCATCCGCTTCTGCCAAAATAGGGTCGATTCGGGTCGCGATCGTGCTTGCGTATCGTGACGCTCGCTCCGTTCTACGCTCGATTCCCTATGATTTTGTGATCCTCTTGGCGGGCCCTCTTTTCCCACGATAATTGTGCGGGCATCTTGTGCGTGTCTATCCCGCTGGATGGGCATCTCTTCTCTAGGAAGGCCGAGGCGACTTGGGGCTAAAGCCTTGTCCTTCTCACCCAACCTATTAAACGCGGACCCTTTGTCGATCCTCTCTTCCTTTTTGATGGTCGCGATCTTGGGGGCCGAGGTTCGTGGAATTTCTTTCCTCGGTCCATAGCGACCTGAAGAGTGCACGCCTCTCTACGTCGATTTGTTGAATTTGGCTCTCTGGCGGCCCTGGTCTCGCGATCGTAAGAGGATTTCGTTTCGGGAGGATTCAGGGTCGAATCGTCATAGGGGCTGGCCGCCTTAGCCACCAGCGGGAATTGGTGAGATACATAGTTTGGGCAGACTGGCGTATTCCCTCATTTCGGCGACCTCTGGGTCCTCCCGAAAGCCGGTTGTATTTACGGGATCGATCTTTGGCTTTCTTTGTGACCTCTCTCTGCGAGTTCCATCCAGGCAACAATAGCCTCTTTTCGACTTGGTTTTTTGATTAATGACATTTCGAGCATCGCTAGTGCTAAGACCCTCTCTGGGATCCTTCTCCTTCTGCAGGAGATTGTCTAGCGTTTCTCTGCGCCTTCCCCACGAGCTTGATGTAGCATAGTACCTTTTATGGGGTTTGGGGTGTTAGATGCCCTTTACTTCCGGCCATCTCAAGGGGTGGCTTTTTGAGCGATTTCTTTGGTAAAGGAAGAAATAAAGGCAGTTTGAGGACTTTTCTTTGTAAGATTATCTCCTCCTAAATGAGAGCTCTAGGTGATTTTTACACAATCGGTTTCCAGTAACGGAGCCAATCGAAGATGTCTAAATCCTCACGGGTGTCCTTGCGGTGTTTGGATGGTGGATATCTGGCTGTATTTAAGGTGTGGTGATACTCCGGCGGGTGGTGGTGTGGAGAGAGTTAGAATGGAGAGAGCATTTGCTTGCAAGTATAGTGTGTATTTTTTCTATATCTCCCCTTTAGTTTACAATGACCACCCCTTTTATAGAGATGGATAACTTAGGGAACAAGTAATCTATTAGATATTTTACTAATAGCTAGGTCTTACTTAGATACTAAGCAAGATGAAATATCTAAGTTACAAGTGGGGAAAAGATCTGGATCAATCGGTGCCATCTCTGCGAGGTCGCAGCGAGCAAGCCCTCTTTGGCCTCGCCCCCTGGCGACCTTCTTGACTCCTGCTGGATGAGATTCACAGGATCTGTTGCCTTTGCTGGGACCGCAAATGCCTTGATCGCGGCGAGGTGAGACAACGGCCGCCCATTTTGCGATCTCTCTTGTCATGCCGGAGGATGGCCGCGGTGGGTTGTCCCCTACTGTTGAGGTGGTGGAATTATTTATACCCATCACTCCCTTCCCAAATCTTTGAAGTCTAAGCCCCTCTCTATTGCAACTAAACACCTTTGTCCAAATTTATTTTTCAATGCTTTCTTAGCCTGCAGCAGACGCGGTTCTTTCAAAACTAAGCGCCAATTCTTTCTTCATTAAAGGCCTAGTTTCTATGGTGGAATTTAGGTAGGGATATGCGGCTTACGTTTTTTACTAGCTTTTGATGATTCGGCCATTCTATGATAATGACACAATAACAAAACAACACAAAACAACAAAACAACACAAAACAACAGTACAAATGTGAGTGACAAAACAGTTGAAAATAAAAAATTGCATAAAAACGAAATTAACAAAATAAATGACTACAATATTACCTTATAATGCTTAAAAGGTTGGCCGGAAAAGATGAAAAGTCGCCGGAATGAAAGTTGAAACTTTCCCTTGAAAATTACTTCAATAAAATTGAAAATTTGAAGAGAAGAGAGGAAAATGAGAAGAGTGTAAGGATTGGGGTAGTTTAATAGTAATGTTGTGTGATGATTTGAAGAAAAAAATTTGAATTGAGGGGAAAAGGGGAGGGGCGGCTGTTTTTAGAAAAGTGGAAGAAGAAGAAGAAAGAGGGACCCCGTCCCTTTTTTAGGTTTTTTTAGGTACCGGATCGATCCGGGGTTAGGTCGGATCGATCCGACCACTTATTTTTTTTATTTTTTTTTTTTACTTAAAAAAATATTTTTGGTATGATAATCCTCAATTATATCATATAAATCATATATATGATAAAAATAAGTTTTATCATAAATTTTTTTGAAGTTTTAAAATTAAAATAAACATAAACTTAATCTAATTCTACTCCCACCATTCTTAAATCTTCAAGATTTCTATAATAACGGTCCTATAACCTAATCTTAAGAAATGAGGCGTTCGAATTTTCTCTTTGATCTCCATCGGGATTTTCGGATAACCACCTAATCGTTCCCTTCTTAACAACATTCAAACACTCATCCTGTGATTTGGTTGTGCTTTCCCTACATTTCCCTTCATGCTCACTTTTTTTCCATGCCTTCTACACCTTCTTAAAAACTTTGCCCTTCTCTTTATCGAACTTCTCGATTTTCCATTACATAGTTCTTTCAGTCTGATCTCTCTCAACAATTGCTTGTTTTTCTCAAAAACTGAAGCTTCTATTTTAAACGCGACATCTTTATCCAAGCCTAATTTCAAAAGCAACAGAAAAATTCCTATTCTATCTAAAAAAGACATCCAGTTCTTTTACGTCTATCCGGTAAAAGACGAAACTACTTTAAACATAAATAAAACACATAAAAGTAGAGTAAAGATAGATAGCACTGGTATTCGGTGAGTTTAACTCTCTCGCTTTTCGGTTTCTTGATTTCTCGCTTTTTACTTTGTCGGAGGATCGATTAGTAGCATTATTTCTTCTTTCAGTGCGGTTCCTTCTCCTTCCACAAATAACTTTACTCTATGGCCATTGGCTATAAAAGTTGTATCTCCATCAGTTAGTTCAACAGCTCCAGATTTGTAAACTCTCGTTACTTTAAATGGACCTGTCCATCTTGATTTAAGCTTTCCTGGAAATAACTTTAAACGTGAATTGTACAAGAGCACTCGATCACCTACATGGAACTCACGACTATAGATTCTCTTATCGTGAAAGGATTTCGTGCGTTCCTTGTAGATTCGAGCGTTTTCATAAGAATCGAGACGGAATTCTTCTAGTTCTGTCAATTGAAGCAATCTATGATCACCGACAGTCTTAGGATCGAAATTCAAAAATTTAATAGCCCAGAAGGCTCGGTGTTCTAACTCAACTGGGAGATGACAAGACTTGCCAAAAACTAACTTATAGGGAGAACAACCAATTGGTGTTTTAAAAGCTGTTCTATATGCCCATAATGCATCGTCTAGTTTAACTGCCCAGTTTGTTCGATTTGAATCCACTGTCTTTTCTACAATTCTTTTGATCTCTATTAGACACCTCTACCCACGACCCTTTGGTTCATGGATGATGAGGCGTTCCTAACTTATGCGTTACACCATATTTTTCAATTATCTTGGTAAATGGTTTATTACAAAAGTGTGAACCTCTATCACTAATGATAGCCCTTGGAATGCCATAACGTGTAAATATATTCTTTTAAGAAATCGTATGACAACTGGTATCATTAGTGGGAAGAGCTTCGACTTTCTACCCATTTCAAACATAATCTACCATTACTAGAATAAATCTTTTTCCAAAATATATAGGAAATGGTCCCATGAAATCTATACCCCAAACATCAAATAACTCACATTCTAAAATAGGTTGCATAGGCATTTCATGTTTTTTAGATACATTTCCCCATTTTTGACAAGATTCACAAGATTTGACATACTTATAAGCATCTCTATATAGCGTAGGCCAATAAAAACCACATTGTAAAACTTTAAAAGCAGCTTTTCCAACCTCCATGATGACCTCCCGCCTCACGATCATGACAAAATGATAAAATACTTAAAATTTCATTATCAGGCACACACTTTACGATTATCCCATCCGAACATTTACGGAAAAGGTCCGGTTCCTCCCAAGTAATAAAATTTTAAGTCATAAAAGAATTTCTTCTTCTGTTTGCTAAGTCCAATGAGACGGAATATAATCACAAAGTTAAGTAATTAATGATATCTCCAAACCAGGTGACATTTCCTTAGAAGGAATTCTATTCTTTAATAACTGCATGGTTGAAGGAGTATCTATTCTAAAAGTTGTTCATCAGAAATGAATCTTTAATTTCTATTCCCTTTTCTTCATCATTTTCCATTCTACTTAGAGATGATCGCTACTACATTCTCACTTCCCTTTTTATCTTTAATTTCAATATCAAACTCCTGAAGTAAGAGAATCCATCTAAGAAGACGTGGTTTCGCATCTTTCTTACTCAGTAAATACTTCAAAGCTGAATGGTCTGTATAAATTATTACCTTAGAACCAACAATATACGATCTAAACTTATCTAAGGCAAAAATTACAGCCAACAGTTCTTTTTCTGTAGTTGTATAGTTCAGTTGAGCTGCATTTAACGTATGAGATGCATAGTAAATAGCTTTGAGAATTTTGTTATATCTTTGTCCTAAAACTGCTCCTACAGCTAAATCACTTGCATCACACATAATCTCAAACGGCAAATTCCAATCTGGTGCTATTATCACTGGTGCAGTAGTTAATCTCGCTTTTAAGGTCTGAAAAGCTTCTTTACATTTACTATCGAAGTTAAAAGGTACTTCCTTTTCAAGCAAATGACTTAGAGGCTTTGCTATCTTTGAAAAATCTGCAATAAATCTCCTATAAAATCCTGCATGTCCAAGAAATCCTCTTAGAGTCCTTAGATTAACTGGTGGTGGTAATTTTTCAATCACTTCCACCTTGGCTTTATCAACTTCAATTCCTATTTCAGAGATTCTATGGCCTAGGACAATTCCTTCTGATACCATTAAATGACATTTTTCCCAGTTTAAAATTAAATTGGTATCCTCGCAGCGTTGTAACACTCTTTCTAAGTGCGATAAACATTTACCAAAATTTCCAAGAATTTCTCAACCATATCGGAAAATATAGCCATCATGCATCTTTGAAACGTAGCTGGAGCATTACATAAACCAAATGGCATTCTTTTATACGCAAAAGTTCCATAAGGACAAGTGAAAGTAGTCTTCTCCCTATCTCCTGCTGCAATGAAAATCTGTAAATAACCTGAATAACCATCTAAGAAACAGTAATATTTATGACCACTTAACCGTTCCAACATTTGAACTATGAATGGAAGTGGATGATGATCTTTCTTAGTATGATCATTTAGTTTCCTAAAATCAATGCACATTCGATAACCTGTAATTTCTCTTGTTGGAATCCATTCATTCCTATCATTTTTTTCTTTCACCGTGAAACCTCCTTTCTTTGGTACCACTTGAGTTGGACTTACCCATTCACTATATCGATATGGGAAAAATTATTCCCATCTCTAATAGCTTAATGACCTCTTTCTTAACAATTAATCGCAAATTTGGGTTGGCGGCGTTATGTTGAATACAAGGCTTAGCATCTTCCTTCTTGAATTATCTTATGAACGCAAATCTCGGGGCTAATACCTCGAATATCAAGAATCATCCATCCAAAAGCTTTCTTATGCTTTTTCAACATTCTAAGTAATTGATCTTCTTGTTGCTCGATTAAAGTTGATGAAATAATAATCGGTAATTGTTGGGGAGATTTTGCATCATTAAAACAAAAGAAAATTTATAAAACCTATACTACCATGCAAAACTACCTCCTAACCGGCCGAATACCGGGTAGTTGCTAGTAAAGTTGGATAAATACGGTATCGATCCTCGTGAAAAGGGATATTGAATCTAATCTAATTAATCCTTCTTTATTAACCTAAACCTAAACTAAACGGAAAATAAACCGACAGAGGATTGTTAATCCAAAGCCAGGAAGGATAAAAGCGATAAAAGCATAAATAAAACTACATCTAGGAAAAAACAAGAAACTAACTAACGTTGAACAAACATGAACAAACCATGATCAACTTCTTCCCAACAACCATCACCTCACCGAAATCAATAAGATTAACACACATTCATTCACAAGCTATCTTGGATTATTATCTTTCTAAAGAAGCGTTTCCTCTTCCGATTTATCACGCCATTAATTAGTTTACCTTCCGGTCTTAACTAATATCGATACAAATCAAAGATATGGATTGAATCCTAACCTAACAACATTATCCCTCAACTTCCGTTTGTTGGAATAATAATTGTTAATCTCTATCATGGCAATCTAACGAATTTATTAACTTCCGTTATCTAAATTCGATTAACATACGGCATCTCAAAACATGAAAAAGAACAAGTTAACTCACAAAATAAACACATGAAAAATCTCATCTTTCCGGTGATAATGATACTCAATATCTCCTCTAGGATAATTTTGCAACGAATTAATTCAAATTGTGGTTCTCTCGTAAACCTAGATAATTAATCTACGAACTTCCGTTATGTATAGATTAAAAATCCAAACTTTCCTACGGTGATCTAAACTACACCGACTTCCGTCATACGGTAGCATCAAATCATGCAATCATCTTCCGATTTATATGCACGAAAACAAATAATCATAGAAACGAAACAATTGTAATTAAAACTTACAAAATATCCATTAAAAGAAATAAGGTGCTGCTGCAAAAGAAAGCTTCAAAGCTCCATCCATGGCTGCTCAACTTCATTACCATGGCGGCGTAACAAGAAAAGAAAAGCGAACTAAATAAAACCTAATCTAACTTGCCACCCCTGACCTCCCAATAGAAATTTGGGGCGACCTAGTGGTTGCTCTCTTATGATTGGGGATCAATAGGAGTCGAAAATATATGTTTTAGGGTTGAAAACGCGCTGCTATTTATAGAAAATCCGAGGCGGTTGCTACGATAACGGTGCCGGACGCCCGTTCACAAGGTCGGACGCCCGTCCACTATTTTCAGCAACAGCATCCAAACTTGTAACGCTCATATCTCGGGCCTCGTAAGTCGGAATGGAGTGATTCAAAATCCTGTAGAATCCTCTCTTCAAGCCCTACAACTCTTCTCTTGAGGTCCAGAGTCAAATCGGTTGTTATCATATCAAGAACTGCGTTGGAAGTTCAGCGCTACCCGAATCCTGATTTTCTTCCTGGACGCGCTTTCGTCCGAAGATCTCGACGTTCGTTCGCTCAGCCTTGAACTTGTGCCGACGTTCGCTCACTTCACGCCCAAACTCTCTCGAATGTAAAATACACCTCGAACGCTGGTTCCGCTTCTCAAAGCGTGCGTTTGAATCCGGACGCTCGCCTCGCTTATAATGGCCTTTCGTCCACTTAGCATTGACATCGAATTTATTGATTTTTCCATCTTTATCTTGATTGATTTCTTTCCTTATCTCTTCAAATCTTCCATAAATCTGATTGATCCTTCCTCAACTCGAATTTTAGCTCTTTAGGATCACCTTTTCCATCATCAATGAGTATCTACGAATATCAAAAACATACCAAAACGTAATAATTTCCAAAATAACATAAAATAATCATTTAAGCACATAAATCAATACGTTTTCATATTTAACCAATAAAAACACCATTTACTCAATATTTACATATATAGCTCAAAATCTATGAAAATCATACGAATGTAGGGGAAATTGAGGTGAAATATATCCTTAAAAACACTACAATTTGACCCTTAACAACACCCCCACACTTAAACTTTTGCTCGTCCTCGAGTAAAACAAAACAAAAACATACTATCAAGAATCCACATAACCTGACACGAGATATAGTCAAAATCATGACAAGCTAGTATTCAGCAAATCGACCTCACTCGGTGATGTGTGTGCAGAACCTACTAAACTTCCACCGATCCTCTCTTGATATAATACATCAAGCACTAACAGTAATCCGGTCAACTAAACGAAAACTTCATTCTATCTACAAGACTTACCTAACAAAACTAATTACCAAGAACATAGTAACCAACTCACATTTAAACTCCTTTACTTAGTGCCAAGAAAATGCCTCTCGGTCTCTCTTGGGTTTAGATCAACTTGACTTAGAATTCCAAAAGCGTACATTTTATATTTTATATTTCCTATCGTCGCGTCTCAAAAGTATAACACACTCCTACATTACATTAGAGGCAATCACCCGAGATCACTCGAACCCATACTGTCCAAGGTAAACCACACTCCCCAATTGGGGCAGTATCCAAATGGACTCGAGGTGATAGTTATAAACAAAATTCCCGCAAAGAAATTCTATTCATTTATTATTTATAGATATATATATTTTTATATTTTTCAAACTCTTTGGAAACTCTCGGTCAAATATATTTCTAACACATTCAAGACTCTCAAAGTTTTCAAAACACTAAGGTAATCGAGATTCTAAGCGTGAGTATAGCACAAGTTCTTAACTTTCATTAATGCTAAATAAGTGTTATCAGATCAAGAATTAACTTTCCTTTAACTAACCGGAAACTATTCTATATTTGGCTCTTCATCTAATAGGTTCGTGAAATGAAGTTCAAGTGAGTATCGACTTACTAAACCTATTCTCGTAACATGATATGACTACTCGATAACAACTAAAGGGTGCCGATTATAAAACTAGCATGCAATTGAAATGTTACTCGGGACTGAAACAAAATTTTGAAAATTTTGCACTTTTCATAGAAAATTATAACTAATATGAGCAAATGAAAGTAGATACACATAAACCATCCTCCCCACACTTAAATTGCAACTTGTCCTCAAGTTGTGCAGAATGAAAAAGAAAAAGAAAACTTAGGCGATTGTATGCCGAAAAGGAGCTATTGGAAGTGTTTGAACCAAATCAAAAATTCCCGATTTAACTCAAGAGATCGTGTGGACCATCCACCGGAAAAGCGATATCATCCGAAAACTCACAATAGCTAATGCAAATACCCCGCACACTTGACAAACATGAAATACCTCGGGATAGGGGAAGATAACATATAAAGCACATGAAAGGAAGTCTAGAGAATTTTTAGATTAAGCTCATATAAAGATGGACATATACATGGAATATTACAAAATAGTAGGGCTAGGTGCAACTATATGAAAATGCATTACAATGCAATCTACGTGAAAAATCCTAAAAATAAAATAAAAACGAGGTAGTATTACGGAAACCGACAGTTAACTACACCAAAAAGAAAAATAAACTAGGTGGTATTACGAAAACCGACAGTGACCACACTTAAGAAAAATAAAAGGAAAAATAGAAAAACAATGCAACTAAATGAAATGCATTTAAATGATATGCAAAAAGAAAATAAAATAAAAGAAAGAAAACTAGCCCACTATATGCAACACGACATATATATAAACGTCTACCACATAATGACAGGTTACGATAAACGACAGTGCTGTCACTAGTGCCGACGCGCCTTAAGACTTATCGAAAGTGATAGACTTATGGAAACCAACAGTCATCTATCTAAACAGGTATAACTCATATGGAGAAAGGACGTAGCATACGGAAAACCGGCCAGTAGCTACCCATATGAACTATAAAAACAAAGGAAGCACGTAAGTCTTAAAAGCTTAAAAGATTCATCGGAGCGGTATGTAGCATACGGGAACCGACATTAGCTACTAATTAACTATAAAAACGAAGCTTATAGCTTACGAGAACCGATAGTCACTATAACATGCCTAGATGAATCATATATAAGGAATTGATCAATTATCCAACATGGATTCATAGATGGAAAGGTAAAAACATATAAGTTCGTGGCATCTATGTAAAAATCAATTAGCCACGTAAGCTCGAATGAAAAATCCACATCAAATAAAAGCATTGAAAATAAAATCAAGAAATTTAGAACCTGGACTGAACCCCGGACGAACGTTCACTTAGCGTTCATAACTGGACGGGCGTTCCACCTTGCAGGCACGCTAAATGCGCGCTTTGAAAACCGACGGACGGGCGTTGAAATCTGAGGCGCCCGCCTCGATCCTCTAAATCGAGCAGATTGAAAATATTTGAACGGACGAAGGCCCAATACTTCCCAACGCTTCGTTCACTGCAGATGAAGAATCGGACGGGCGCCCAATGTAATGCACGCTTCGTCCATACAACAAGAATGCATGCAGACGGCAGAAAAACACAGCCAAAACCCTAAATACTTATGAACACAACACAAAGAACACAGATCACAAAGACAAAGAGCCTTATCAAATTAAGCACAGGGGTTAGACTAGGTAACACATAAACATATAAACTTCACGTAAAACAAGTTGAGTAAAAAACTTTTGCACATTCTTAACCTAACGGTCATCGAAACACGGCAAAATAAAAACTCTCAACTTGGTATACGCTACTTTTATTGAAATTGAAAATAAACGTAACAAAATCGAGAACTAACAAAACTAGATTCAACATGACACCTACTCCCCGGCAACGTCGCCACTTTTGTTGGGGAGATTTTGCATCATTAAAACAAAAGAAAATTTATAAAACCTATACTACCATGCAAAACTACCTCCTAGCCGGCCGAATACCGGGTAGTTGCTAGTAAAGTTGGATAAGCACGGTATCGATCCTCGTGAAAAGGGATATTGAATCTAATCTAATTAATCCTTCTTTATTAACCTAAACCTAAACTAAAACGGAAAATAAACCTGGACAGAGGATTGTTAATCCAAAGCCGGAAGGATAAAAGCGATAAAAGCATAAATAAAACTACATCTAGGAAAACAGTAAAACTAACTAACGTTGAACAAACATGAACAAACCATGATCAACTTCTTCCCAACAACCATCACCTCACCGAAATCAATAAGATTAACACACATTCATTCACAAGCTATCTTGGATTATTATCTTTTCTAAAGAAGCGTTTCCTCTTCCGATTTATCACGCCATTAATTAGTTTACCTTCCGGTCTTAACTAATATCGATACAAATCAAAGATATGGATTGAATCCTAACCTAACAACATTATCCCTCAACTTCCGTTTGTTGGAATAATAATTGTTAATCTCTATCATGGCAATCTAACGAATTTATTAACTTCCGTTATCTAAATTCGATTAACATACGGCATCTCAAAACATGAAAAAGAACAAGTTAACTCACAAAATAAACACATGAAAAATCTCATCTTTCCGGTGATAATGATACTCAATATCTCCCTAGGATAATTTTGCAACGAATTAATTCAAATTGTGGTTCTCTCGTAAACCTAGATAATTAATCTGAACTTCCGTTATGTATAGATTAAAAATCCAAACTTTCCTACGGTGATCTAAACTACACCGACTTCCGTCCATACGGTAGCATCAAATCATGCAATCATCTTCCGATTTATATGCACGAAAACAAATAATCATAGGAAACGAAACAATTGTAATTAAAACTTACAAAATATCCATTAAAAGAAATAAGTGCTGCTGCAAAAGAAAGCTTCAAAGCTCCATCCATGGCTGCTCAACTTCATTACCATGGCGGCGAACAAGAAAAGAAAAGCGAACGAAATAAAACCTAATCTAACTTGCCACCCTGACCTCCCAATAGGAAATTTGGGGCGACCTAGGTTGCTCTCTTATGATTGGGGATCAATAGAGTCGAAAATATATGTTTTAGGGTTGAAAACGCGCTGCTATTTATAGAAAATCCGAGGCGGTTGCTACAAGAACGGTGCCGGACGCCCGTTCACAAGGTCGGACGCCCGTCCACTATTTTCAGCAACAGCATCCAAACTTGTAACGCTCATATCTTGGGCCTCGTAAGTCGGAATGGAGTGATTCAAAATCCTGTAGAATCCTCTCTTCAAGCCCTACAACTCTTCTCTTGAGGTCCAGAGTCAAATCGGTTGTTATCATATCAAGAACTGCGTTGGAAGTTCAGCGCTACCCGAATCCTCGATTTTCTTCCTCCGGACGCTCGCCCAAGATCTCGAGACGCTCGTTCGTTCAGCCTTGAACTTGTGCCGACGTTCGCTCACTTCACGTCCAAACTCTCTGAATGTAAAATACACCTCTGAACGCTGGTTCCGTGATGACGGTCAAATTATACCCGTAAAAGTCATCAACGTAGACCTTAAATCGGGACGAATAATATATATTTTATGATAAATCACGCGTTTATAGTTATTATTTAATGTTATGTGATTAATAAAATATAAATTGGTATTTATCCATATAACTTGGTATTTATCTATTAATAAGATATAATTTGGTATTTATCCGCTTTTATTATATTTATCCGTTATTATTTAAATATGATTTATTTTGGGATAAATATTATTTTTGTAATTTGGATAATTATGGAGGATAAATACAAAAAGGAGAATTCAATCACAAGATAAATCCAAGAAAATCAAGATGCATTGAAGATAAAGATCGGATAAGCATGACAAAAGCCGCAACCAATCAAAAGGTGGCGCCAACTTGAACACGCCATTTGTGGGGGCGACCTTATCATTTTAATGATCGGGCGGGAGTTATCTCTTATTTGTTTGACATTTTGAAGTATATCTCTTATTTAGCTTGAACACCTATAAATAGAGAGGCATACCACACGCTTTATGTACACCATAGAAATACATTATTTTCAATACTTTTATCAATATAGTTCGTTGTTTTCTTTATTTTATGTTCGTTCATTACGGAGTCGTTAGAATCTCGGTTAGAGATCGATCGAGGAGTGGGAATCACGCCGTCTTCGAGGGTAATGTCTACTCAATTATGCAATCTTTATTCGTAGATCTAATTTATTTCGTTATGGAGTAGTCTTTTGTGTATTGATTTCGTGATGTAGTTAATTATCGAACCCATGTTTATGTAGATCTCGAGACGTAAAAGATGTTTCACGAGCAAATCGGTTGAGATCCGAGCTTGTTGGCGCGAGCTTATGTCTCGTTGGTAGCAAGATCTGTGATGTTCTTGATTTGATCTGTGAACGGCTTCGACTCACGCCAGGTTCTCTCGCTTTGTAATTCAAACGAGTAAATAAACTTGATCAACTTAATTATTTGTCATCGTAATTTAACATGAGACCTAAAAAGTGATTGTTATTTGGGGACAGAGATTGAATCGGTGTGTCTAAAAAGTACGCCTAATCATAGGAATGTTGCTTAGATGAGGTTACGGTTTATACCGGCATCCCTAGTTTCGTAATTGTGTCGGGTTATATGAGATGGAGACTAAAAAATGTGAAGTCACGTAATGGAGACACGATGATCTAGATGGCCTAACCGGAGCTAGATCTATTTTAGGGGATGACTCCCGTAGTCAGAATAATTAATCTTAAATGTCTTGTTTTGTCTCGTCGTCAATCTACATAGCATGGGGGAGTAATTACTACTAGCGTTATCAATACCGTTTGTCAATTATTTATTAAAACCTATAAAAAAACAAGTGTCTTAGTGTCATTGTGTCTTTTGTTGGTTTTGTGTTTCTATTGTGTCAATCTTATTTTCTGCGTTATTTGTTGGTCGTAGACCACCCTTTATTTGCTTTTAGTCTGTTAAGTTATATTTCGTTTAAGCCGAGTCTCTGTGGGATCGACCTCGACTCTATCTAACTATCTTTGCGATTGAACCTAGTTCTCTTGCTAGTGTGTTATTTAGGTATCGAGTTATTTTTTATAACTTGACCGACATCAAGTTTTTGGCGCCGTTGCCGGGGACTCGTGTCATTAAATCAAATATAGCTTATTTTATTAAAAGTAAATTCGTAAATATTGTGAATAGAGTCTGTTTTAGTTTCGGTTTTATTATTTAGTCTAATTAAAGGCCTAGCCTTTAAAGTTTTTAATTGTTTTATTGTTTTTTTTTATTTTATAGTACGCTACTCGGAAATCGAATGAACCACTTGAGCCTTATAATCCTGAAATAGAGAAATTTGCAAGGCGAAACAGGAAGTTAGCTAGAGAACTGGCTAAGCAAGGAGAAGAGGATCCAAATCTTGAGGAAAGCGAGCACGAATTGGAAGAAGGACATACCACCGATCACTCTGAGCATTCTGAATCTGAAACAGAAATGGCAGACATTCCTGTCAATCCAAACCAGGTACCTAATCCTATTATAAATAATGCTAATAATGCGAACAATCTTAATGCTAATAATGGAAACCAAGCCCTAGTTCAAGGAGCGAGGCGCACTTTGCAAAGTTATGCAACACCTACTATTGAGCAATTCATTCCCGCTATCGTAGCACCGCAAGATGCTGCGGAAGTCTATCACCCTAGGCCTAATGTAATCTAAATGGTGACCAACTATTCCACTTTTCATGGAATCCAAAACGAGGATCCTGGTGTTCACGTGACAAATTTCTTGGAAATCGTTAGCACCGTGAAACCAGAATTAATCCCGGAGGGTAACATTCGTCTTAAGCTTTTCCCTTTCACTTTGAAAGATAAAGCTAAGCAATGGCTTCTCTCTTTAGAGGCTGGATCTATCACTACTTGGGAACAATTGTTGAAATTCATGAATAAGTATTTTCCTTAGGAAAACTTTTAAGTTACGCTTGAGGACATCTTAGGATTTAAGCAACAACCTGGAGAGAGTTTTGATCAAGCACGGGAAGCGTTTTAAGGAAGCTATGAGGAAGTGTCCTCATCATGATATCTCTCTTTGGCTTTTAATGCAAACTTTTACCATGGATTGAGAGCGAGAAAATTAGAGTAGACGCCTCCAAAGAATGGGCGTTTGTTCTTTTATCTCCTGAGGAGGCACAAGGAAAGATGGAGCAAATAGCAATGAATAGTCAATGGGGAGGCAATGAAATAGCTACGGTGAAGATGGCCGCTGACATATTTGATGATAGTGCATCTACCAAAATCTTAGAACAACTATCTGTTATCAACAGTAAGGTAGATGGAATGCAAGAGAGGATGGCAAGAGTAGAGAAAGGGACTGGAATTGAGGTGACACCTCAAAGTGAGAATGCTGGTACGGAAGAAGCCAATTATATCGGGGGAGGGTACAAGCCTAATCATAACCATCCTGGATTCCGATATAGCGACATTAATGCGGGGAGAAAGGCCTAAACCGCCTACCACTTATGTACCACAAACAAACTAAAACTTTTGGTTGGGAAGTGCGATAGAAAAACCGAGTAATGTCGCATCGACAATATGGGGCAACTTTCAAAATCAATGGCTGATTTAGCCACTAACTTTAGCCAATATTGTCGAAGACCGATGCTAAGGTGACCAATCAAGAAGCCATAGTCCAAAATCTCACTCACCAAATAGGACAATTAGTGAGCAAGTCTCAACTAGACCTCCCGGAGGATTGCCAAGCAATACGGACAAGAACCCTAAGGATTTGAATGCGATCATGACTAGAAGTGGGAAAGAAGTAACTCCACCATCTTTGAAGGAGAAAGAGAAATTCGTAGAAAGTAAGGATGGTGAGCCACGCATGAAGCAAACACTTCTCGAACCTTGCACGAGCAAGAAACCTATAAGGAACCTCGCCGCCCTAGAGTTGAGCTTTATAATAATAAGTATCCTATTTTCACTTGATGTCGATCCTTCAACCTTACCTTATCCTCCACCCAAACCTAAGCCTAAGGTTGATAACAAGAGGTATAAGAAGTTCATTGATATTTTTAGAAAGCTACACATCAATATACCTCTAGTTGAAGCCTTGGCCGAGATGCCCGAGTACACAAAGTTCTTGAAAGAAGTCTGCCTCTACTAAGAGGAAACTCTTAGATTTAGAGACCATTTGCCTAAATGAAGAGTGCTCAGCCATTCTTCAACATAAGTTACCCGCTAAGTGCAAGGATCCGGGAAGTTTTCTCATCCCCTGCACCATAGGTAACGTTTGTTTGAACAAAGCCTTGTGTGATCTAGGAGCGAGCGTAAATCTGATGCCTCTATCCATTTTTCAAAAGCTAGGTATGAAGGACCTTAAAAAGACTTCAATTACTTTGCAATTAGCTGATCGTTCAGTTAAGGAACCTTGTGGAGTGGTTGAAGATGTGCTAGTAAGAGTTGAGAAATTTGTGTTTCCTGTCGACTTTGTTGTGTCTTTGGATATGGAAGCTAACTCACTAAGTGCCACTAATCTTAGGAAGACCTTTTATGGCCACTAGTAGGACGCTTATCGATGTTTACAAAAGAGAGTTGGTGTTAAGAGTAAATGGAGATCAAATAGCATTCAACGTGCTTGATACTATGAAAACACCCGATGATGAAGAGGATGCATGTTTCATGTTGGATTCTGTTGACAAACTTGTCAATGACTTCCAACAGTATGAGGATATTAAGGATTTCCTCGAGGCTACCCTAGAGTTAGAGGATGAAGTGCCATATGAAAGGAGTGAGGAAGAGAAAGTGGTATGGCCGGGATGTAGTAGAGGTACACCTATACATGTTGAAGAGATGAAATCTACCGAGGTTGAGAAGTACTATCATTGCACCAACATGGCATAAGTACTTTGAACTTAAGCTAAGCGGTCAAAAGTTAAAAACCTCGTTAGAAGAACCACCTACCAACTCGACATTGAAGCCTCTGCTGAACATTTGAAGTATGTATTCCTTCAAGATGAGACCTTGCCGCTTATCATTTCTTCTGCCTTGAGTGAAATACAAGAAGAAAAGCTGATGAGAGTGTTGAGAGAGTATCGCGGAGCATTTGGATGGACTATAGCTGACATCAAAGGCATTAGTCCGAGTGTTTGCATGCATAAAATCTCCGTCGATCACGCAAAAAGCGGTTGTACAACCCCAAAGAAGGCTAACTCCACAATTGAAGGACGTGGTTAGGGATGAAATTATTAAGATGTTGGAAATGGGGATCATCTTCCCTATCTCTGATAGTGAATGGGTTAGCCCGATCCACGTAGTTCCAAAGAAGGGAGGTTTTACAAGTACAAGCCAATGAGTTAAACGAGTTAATTCTGTTAGACTCATTATCGGTCATGAGTATGCATTGACTTTGAAACCGAATGATGCAACTCGTAAGGATCACTTCCCTCTTCCCTTCATTGACCAAATGCTAGAGAGACTGAGTGGACATGCATTTTATTGCTTTCTTGACGGTTACTCAGGATACTATCAAATTCATATCTCACCCGAGGATCGTGAGAAGACCACCTTTACATGTCCATATGGAACCTTCGCACAATAGAATGCCCTTTGGTTTGTGTAACGCACCAAATAACGCTTTCAACGATGCATGATTTTCTATTTCTTTGATATGGTTGAAGATTTCCTTGAGATCTTTATGGATGATTTCTCCGTATTTGGAGATGATTTTGATTCATGTCTCACGATCGGCAAGAGTATTGAAGAGATGCGAGGAGACGAACGGTGCTTAATCGGGAGAAATGTCATCCGATGGTTCTTGAAGGTATAGTACTTGGCCACCGTATTTCAAAGAACGGTATAGAGGTGGATAGAGCAAAAGTAGAGGTGATTGAAAACTACCTCCACCAACCAATCTTAAGACATTGCGAGGTTTTCTTGGCCACGCAGATTCTATCGTCGGTTTGTGAAGGATTTTTCCTTAATCTCTCGACCCTTTCATCGAGTTATTGGCCAAGGATGTGCCATTTGTATTTACTAACGAGTGCATGAAAGCTTTCAATAAGTTAAAGAACATGCTTATTATCGCACCCGTTCGATTGCTTTGATTGGAATATACCTTTTGAGTTGATGTGCGATGCAAGCGATACTGGTATTGTAGGTGCCGCTTTAGGACAAAGGAAAGACAAGATCTTTAGGCCCATCTACTATGCTAGTCGAACTTTAGCTATTTGCTCAAAGGAACTATGCAACTACCGAGAAAGAGCTTCTGGCTGTTATCTTTGCTTTCGACAAATTCAGATCCTATCTAGTAGGATCTAAAGTCATTGTTTGGACTGACCATGCGGCTTTAAAGTATCTTTTAGCCAAACAAGATTCCAAGCCAAGGTTATTAAGATGGATTCTACTATTGCAAGAATTTGATGTAGAAATCCGTGATAAGAAAGGATCTGAGAATTTGGTTGCGGATCATCTTTCCCGTCTCCAAGTAGAGGATAAAGAACCAATGACCGAGATTGGAGAAGCATTTCCTGATGAACAACTATTCTCCATCACGGCCATACAGGGAAAGGATGATTGCGCCGCAGTATCTTCGCGTATTGAGGTTGTAAGGGAGAAGAAACAACCATGGTTTAAAGACTTTGTGAATTATCTGTCCGCAAAATACCTGCCGCCAAATCTCAACCCCAAGAAAGAAAGAAATTCTTCAAGGATCTTAGGCACTATTATTGGGAAGAACCCTATTTGTTTAAGCTAGATCCGACAATGTCTTTAGGAGATGTGTACGGAAGAAGAAATATATGATATCCTTAGACATTGCCACGAGTATGAGGTCGGAGGACATTATGGAGGAGACAAGCTCAGCTGCAAAAGTTCTCCAATGTGGTTTTTCTTGGCCGACCTTGTTCAAAGATGCGCATCAATATGCTAAATCTTGTCATTCTTGCCAAATGACGGAAATATCTCGAGAAGAAATGAAATGCCATCGAAGAATATCCTAGAGGTGGAACTCTTTGATGTTTGGGGTATTGATTTTGTGGGACCTTTACTTGCCTTTGTCCAACCGCTATATCTTAGTTGCGATCGACTACGTGTCCAAGTGGGTTGAGGCCATTGCTTCGCCTACCAACGATGCCAAGGTTGTACTAAAGTTCTTAAAGAAAAATATCTTTACGCGGTTTGGAACCCTCGTGCCATTATAAGTGATAATGGAAGCCATTTACGTAATAGGCCGTTTGAAAAGTTGATGATTAAGTACGGGTTAGACACAAGTTAGCTATCGCTTATCACCCTCAAACAAGTGGACAAGTTGAGGTTACAAATCGAGAAATAAAGCGCATTTTGGAGAAAGCGTGAATACGACCGTAAAGGATTGGTCATTGCGATTAGATGATGCTTTATGGGCTTATAGGATCGCTTATAAGACGGCCATTGGTATGTCTCCTTATAAGATTGTTTTTGGTAAAGCATGTCATCTACGGTTGAACTTGAACACCGTGCCATGTGGGCTACGCGTATGCTGAATTTTGATGAGAGTTTAGTTGGAGAAAGAAGGTTGTTAGAGTTGACTCGCCAGAGGAGTTTCAATGCCTGGAAGCTTATGAGAATGCAAAAATCTTTAAGGAGCGCACGAAGAAATTTCATGATAAAAAGATATTGGACCGCACCTTTAAGGAAGGCGATCTGGTTCTTCTTTACAATTCGCGTTTGAGACTCTTTCCTGGCAAGTTAAAATCACGATGGTATGGCCCTTATAGAGTGAGTAAGGTTTTCCCTTCTGGAGCTGTCGAATTATTGAACCTTAAAGACCAATCCACTTTTGTGGTTAATGGACACCGTGTGAAACATTATGTTGGTCTTGGTCAAGGAAAGGAGGAGGAAGTCTTCACTCTTGAAGACCCCACCTATACTTAAACCATCGTTGAGTTGAGTCGAGCTGGCGACTATAAACTCAGAACTATTTCTGAAAAACTATCTTTTGTTTTTGTTTTGTTTGAATAAAGTAGCATGCGATCGCTAAAGGTTTTTTTCATCTCGCCAAGTTCGATTCTAAGTTCGGAATAAACGAGGTTTTTTCCTTGATAGCCGACATGTGAGTTTTATAGTTTTAACTCTTTGGTTTTCCATGTCGTTGGTTGTATGAAATAAAGTGGCTTAAATTGTTTTTGGATATTCTATATCGACATCGCCACATTATTTTATAACCTCCATTGACATGTTATTAACGGTTTCGTGGAGCTTCTGTTTGGTTTGCTTAAACAGGTTTTTGTGTGCTTCTCCACGACGTGCTTGGTCTACAACTACATTCTGCATCTACTTGAGAGCCGTTTCCAGAGCTAAGTCTTTTTCTTAAAATCTCATTTTTCTTTGTCATTGGGGACAATGCCAAGTTTAAGTGGGGGGTAGGAGACTTAGCCATGATGTTATAATTAAAGATTGAATGAAACGGTGAAAATTGAAAATTTTTCTGAAACAAATGCCAAATTAATTGTCTCGTACCCTTAGATTCGTGAGTTCTTATACATAGGATTAATAGGAAAGGAACCAAGTTGCATGATTACGTGATCATTTCATGCTTATGTGAATGTAAACTTAAGGATATTCATGCCAACTAGTGCAAGTAGTTATTTATTATTTGCTTACTCAATTTGAATCGACGAATTCCGCACAAATCATAATAAATCTGAAGAATTATGTGTACATTGCGTAGATGATTGGTTATGCAGACCTAGAGTCGATATTTATCTGCTGATGTATTCTTACCTTCTAGCCATCTAAGCGGAGTAATAAGCTTGAGAATTATCGTGTTTTGACAATGAGTCAAACACTGGCTTATAGTAACATTACCAAAGTAGCCCCGCTTGTGGTAATATTCGATGCTATGCATGATCTAAGATAGGGGATGCTCTAAAAGTTTTCTTCCTTGAGATTGATAGTATTTGAAAAATGTGAAGATATGAAAAGAATATTCAAATTTTTAGAGGCTTGAGTAATCTTCTCGGTCTCCAAGTCCAAAACCTTATGGATGACGCTCTTGCTTATTGCACCATGTCTTTAATCATTGCGAGGCTTAAGAAGTGGGAATCTTGATGTTGGTAGGTTAAGACTGCGAAGTTAGCATAAACTTTAATCTTGCCACGAATATATAAAACCAAATGCACATGCACACATCACTTCGATTCATGACGAGTAGTGAATAATGGGTACCTTATGAGCATAAGTGGTATGAGTTGACTCGAGTTTCTTGTATAGGTATGATTTGACCATGGAAAATGTTGTCTTGGGGAATGACTTATTGATGCTTTGTTCGGGACGATCAAAGTCTAAGTGGGGGGTAGTTGATGACGGTCAAATTATACCCGTAAAAGTCATCAACGTAGACCTTAAATCGGGACGAATAATATATATTTTATGATAAATCACGCGTTTATAGTTATTATTTAATGTTATATGATTAATAAAATATAAATTGGTATTTATCCATATAACTTGGTATTTATCTATTAATAAGATATAATTTGGTATTTATCCGTTTTTATTATATTTATCCGTTATTATTTAAATATGATTTATTTTGGGATAAATATTATTTTGCAGAATTTGGATAATTATGGAGGATAAATACAAAAAGGAGAATTCAATCACAAGATAAATCCAAGAAAATCAAGATGCATTGAAGATAAAGATCGGATAAGCATGACAAAAGCCGGCAACCAATCAAAAGGTGGCGCCAACTTGAACACGCCATTTAGGGGGGGCGCACCTTATCATTTTAATGATCGGCCGGGAGTTATCTCTTATTTGTTTGACATTTTGAAGTATATCTCTTATTTAGCTTGAACACCTATAAATAGAGAGGCATACCACACGCCTTATGTACACCATAGAAATACATTATTTTCAATACTTTTATCAATATAGTTCGTTGTTTTCTTTATTTTATGTTCGTTCATTACGGAGTCGTTAGAATCTCCGGTTAGAGATCGTATCGAGGAGTGGGAATCACGCTCGTCTTCGAGGGTAATGTCTACTCAATTATGCAATCTTTATTCGTAGATCTAATTTATTTCGTTATGGAGTAGTCTTTTTGTGTATTGATTTCGTGATGTAGTTAATTATCGAACCCATGTTTATGTAGATCTGAGACGTAAAAGACGTTTCACGAGCAAATCTGGTTCAGATCTGAGCTTGTTGGCAGCGAGCTTATGTCTCGTTGGTAGCAAGATCTCGTGATGTTCTTGATTTGTTGTGAACGGCCGACTCACGTCAGGTTCTCTCGCTTTGTAATTCAAACGAGTAATTAAACTTGATCAACTTAATTATTTGTCATCGTAATTTAACATGAGACCTAAAAAGTGATTGTTATTTAGGATGGAGATTGAATCGGTGTCTAAGAAGTACGCCTAATCATAGGAATGTTGCTTAGATGAGGTTACGGTTTATACCGGCATCCCTAGTTTCGTAATTGTGTCAGAAGTTATATGAGATGGAGACTAAAAATGTGAAGTCACGTAATGGAGACACGATGATCTAGATGGCCTAACCGGAGCTAGATCTATTTTGAGGATGACTCCGTAGTCGAATAATTAATCTTAAATGTCTTGTTTTGTCTCGTCGTCAATCTACATAGCATGGGGAGTAATTACTACTAGCGTTATCAATACCGTTTGTCAATTATTTATTAAAACCTATAAAAAAACAAGTGTCTTAGTGTCATTGTGTCTTTTGTTGGTTTTGTGTTTCTATTGTGTCAATCTTATTTTCTGCGTTATTTGTTGGTCGTAGACCACCCTTTATTTGCTTTTAGTCTGTTAAGTTATATTTCGTTTAAGCCGAGTCTCTGTGGGATCGACCTCGACTCTATCTAACTATACTGCGATTGAACCTAGTTCTCTTGCTAGTGTG
Organism: Gentiana macrophylla; assembly: GCA_026214975.1. Taxonomy (NCBI): domain Eukaryota; kingdom Viridiplantae; phylum Streptophyta; class Magnoliopsida; order Gentianales; family Gentianaceae; genus Gentiana; species Gentiana macrophylla. Next base: position 81,379,369 of record CM047813.1, on the reverse strand, counting down.
TTATTTAGGTATCGAGTTATTTTTTATAACTTGACCGACATCATTCCGCTTCTCAAACGTGCGTTTGAATCCGGACGCTCGTCTGCTTATAATGGACGCTCGTCCACTTAGCATTGACATCGAATTTATTGATTTTTCCATCTTTATCTTGATTGATTTCTTTCCTTATCTCTTCAAATCTTCCATAAATCTGATTGATCCTTCCTCAACTCGAATTTTAGCTCTTTAGGATCACCTTTTCCATCATCAATGAGTATCTACGAATATCAAAAACATACCAAAACGTAATAATTTCCAAAATAACATAAAATAATCATTTAAGCACATAAATCAATACGTTTTCATATTTAACCAATAAAAACACCATTTACTCAATATTTACATATATAGCTCAAAATCTATGAAAATCATACGAATGTAGGGGAAATTGAGGTGAAATATATCCTTAAAAACACTACAATTTGACCCTTAACAGTAATAGATTATCAGTTTCAAGAAAAGCATATTTCAGATTTAAAGGTAATGGTTTCAATTCCAGGTTCTTTGGCGGATCTTCTATTGACGATTTAAGAACCCGGTCCTTCTAGTTCTAATTCCAAGTACTTATGCCATGGTGGTTTAAAGGTAAAACTTTCAGTATCTAAAGAAAGAATTATCTCTTTCATTTCAATGTCTTCCTCATCTTCTTTATAGATAGATGAGTTAAGCATTCTTCTAATCTGTCTTCAAAAGTTGGTAATCTGATTATCATAGACAGAATGAATATCTTCTATAAAAGAACATGATTACGATGATGCATGATTCATAGCTTTGAAAATATTGAAAGTAACCGTCTTCATTGACTCTTAAGATTAATTCTCCTTTACGAACATCGATTAAAGTTCTTCCTGTAGCTAGAAATGGACGACCTAGAATAAGAGGTTTGAATAACCGTCTTCCATTTCCATAACTACAAAGTCTCTTTGGAAAATAGAATTTGTCTACTTTAACCAATATGTCCTTTATAATTCCTTTAGGGTACTTAATCGATCTATCCGCCATTTGCAAGAGTCATTTCGATCTTAGTAAGCTTTCCTATGCCTAACTTTCTATAATCCTCATAAGACATGAGATTTATACTTGCTCTAGATCACATAAGACCTTCTTAAACAGTAAATCCTCCAATTTCACACGGAATGGTAAAACTACGAGGATCTTTCGGTTTAGGTGGTAACTTATCTTTGCAGAATCATGGAACATTCTTCATTTAGGCATATATTCTCATATTCCTCTAATTTTTTCTTGTTTGACAGAATTTCTTTCAGAAATTTTCCATAGGCAGGTATATTAATCAGAGCTTCGATAACAGGGATATTAACTTGAATATGACGAAAAGTGTCAAGGAAACGAGCATACTTCTTATCAGTTTTTGCCTTTTTGATTTGATCTTTAGGAGGGTAAGGTAAAGATTCTAGATCTATGACCTTTGGCTCCTTTGTCAGTTTCTCTTTTCCTTTTTCCTTAAACCTTTGAGTATTACTCAGTCGCCATGTTTCAGGTTCTTGAATTCTTTCTTTTAAATTGTTCCCTGAATCAATCTCTACTTCAGATTCCTTCTTTTCTTCCTGTTTTTCATCCTTGTTTTCATTATCTTCCATTCTAATGTGTTCCTTAAATAAAATCCTTAAATCTTTATCCATGGGATCTTTCAGAATCCTTGGGATTTTTACCCAATTTTTCCTTTCACTTTCAGGTTCCGAACTTTTATTTCTTTTCAAGAAATTGTCTATAATTTCTTCTTCATCATCTGTAAATTCAAGTTCATCTTTAGTTTTATCATTCTTACCATCTAAGTCATCTTCTACTTCATTATTCCCAAAGTTTTCAACTCTATTACTTCCACTGAGCTTCCTACTTCTCGTAACTACAACATTTACCTCTCTTGGGTTCCTTTCAGTGATACTTGATAATCCTCCTGGGGGTCTGCTGTTATTACGTTCACCTTCCCTACTCAAATGATCTTCCATATTCCTTAATGAGGCTTCTATCGTTCTCATTCTGGTATCATGTCCACTCATAGATGTTTTCATTGAACTCATATCCTTAGTGACTGTACCAATAGAAGTCACCATCGTTTCTATATTTTTAGCTTGAGTAGATACTACACCCATCATATTTTCCATTAGTTTTTCCCATTTTTCAACTCCTTCTGCAGGTTGAGTTGAACTTTGAGTTACTGGTATACTTTGAGTGGTATGTTGAGGATAGGATCTAGGTAAATTCTGATTAGATGTGTGTCACGGATTTTATTAATACGAAATAAACAAGTAATAAAACCGGTTAACCTCAAGTGCAAGGATCGTAGTATAGAGGCTATGCCGGGTCGATCTTACGGGGAACTAGACTGTTGTTAATCCTAGCTTTTGTTTTAACTAACTATGTCACGAATCTAACCTAACGAACATCTAACCTAAACAAATATGCAGAAAAAGTAACTAGACAGAGGATTGCTCCAATGCTAGGCAAGACTGAAAGCGATAAAAACTAAACTAAAGTGCAGGAAAAGTAAAACTAAAGCTAAGCAATTCAAGTTTAAAGGATTAAAATCAATTTATAACGAACGAACAAGCAATCGATCCACCTATCCTATCAACATTCAATTCTAATTCGGATTAATTCGTGATCTCTACTCAAGTCGTGATTCACCTAATCGAAGGCATAAACTCCTACTCTCGTAGACGAGTTCGTTTCCTAATCTTTTATCTTTCGATGTTAAAGATTACGTCTTTCTAACCTAGGCGTGAAATCTTTCAATTTCTAATCTAGAGATTTAATCTAATAACTTTCGTTTTGATTAGATTAAAGGTCTAAACTTTTATCATGGTGATCTAACATTAACATGACTCTCATCAAGTTAAAACAATCATAAAAGCAACGATCTTTCGATGTAATTGCAATACATAATGATAAACAATGATAAAAGAAACAACTTCGAAGTAGAAACTCACGAATTAATCACGAACAAAACTGAATTGTTGAATTGGACGGCTTCACAACGCTTGTTCAAAGAGGATTAGCCTCTTAGCATCCTTTGAAAGCTTGAAATTGATGAAATAAAGAAAATAAATCTAACTATCTAATCTAGATGTTTTATTGCATAAAAACTGGAAAATAAAGGAGTAAAACGCATGCCAAGTTGCTCCTAGGGTTTAGGGATCGAATTGTATATTTAGGGTTTGAGAAAACGCCGCTTATATAGAGTTTTGAGGCGGTTTGGCTAAGTCGGCAAAGCGGACGCCCGTGCGCTTCAATGGGACGCTTCGTCAGATTTCTTGGGCGCTAGGTGAGCGCTCGTTCGTAACAGCGTTTGAACTCACGAATGTAAAATACGATTACGGACGCCGATTCACTTTTATAGACGCCCGTCCACTACTCAGCTCCAGTATTTTGCTCATAACTTCACTTCTAGGGCTCGAATGAGGTGATTCAACATGCGTTGGAAAGCTATTTCAATCCTCTACAACTTTCATCGAGACAACTTTCCCTGAAAGTGCCTACAAGTGTGGACAAAATCCCCATGAAGTGCCTGGTTCCGGTTTCTTCAATGATTCTTCACTTAAACATCTTTCAACTCTTCCATCTTCATGTGATCATCGTTTAAGCTCCTTACTCATCATGAAAACGTATCTAACAACATGATAGAAACATGCAAAATGTAACATCATACGAATAAACATAAAACACCGATAAAATCACGTAAATATCTCGATTTTGCATTTAAACACATTTAAAACTCGTTTGCTCAATAAATCTAATAAGCACTTACTTTTCTATGCAATTTATCAGATTATGGGAGAAATCGTTACGAAATATAACGGTATAAATCACATAAAATCACCCTTAACAACTCCCCCACACTTAAACCTTGCTCGTCCCGAGCAAAACAAAACAAAATCAAGCTCGAGATAGTATAGACATCTCAACAAATATAACATATATTCAATAACTTAGAAGTTCACCATCGTGTGTGTGCATAGCCATAGAAAACTTCCACTAAATCCAAACTTGAGGAACTCAAAGTAAAACTAGCTAATACCCCCTCGTAGACTAGCAATAAATGACACTCATAAGATGCACCCTACAAACGTGACATATCCCGAAAAGAATGATCGAATATATCTAGGGCCTTCGAAATACTCGAGAGGATAATCCTACGACATATCTATCAGTTTATCTTTGGGGATAAGATTAACGATAACTAAGCCTTATATTCATTTCATAACAATTCTTAAGTTGATTGAATTCATTCACTTTTAAACACACATTAGAATGAGCTATTGCCCTCATAGAGAATAGGACATTTCAAGATAATACCCTACCTTACTCCAATCATAAGGCGCTTTTTCTAAGCTGTCGTGAGCTTTTAGCCATCATAGTGGTATAGGACATACGTGGTATACCCTACCGCACCCAAATCATCGACTAGCTTTGACACACACAAATAATTTCATATTAATTCAACTTTTCACTTTGACAATAGCTACGTGTTACTTATCACATTCAAACTTCTAGATATTCACGATTATCTCATACTTTGGATCTAAATACAAACTATCATAAATCTCACGATATATACGTAGCACTAAGTACATGACTTATAAGATAATCAAAAACTACTAATCCAAAGCGGGTATAACTTTATAAATTAGCTCATCATTCACTATGGCTCGTGAAAAATAAATCTTGGTGAAACAACTAACTTACTAAAAATATGGTATCTGACATCAATGACTACAACAAACCGAACAAAACGTGTATTGCCTACTCGGGACAAAACAAAAACAAAAGTGTCGAAAAATTCTGAAAAATTAAGCCCATTTTGCGTGAAACATCATATATTAAGCAAACGGTAGATACATAGCTTATTCCTCCCCACACTTAAATTACAACATGTCCTCATGTTGTGCGAGAAAAAAAGAAAGAAAGAACTTAGTGATTGTCGTTCGAATGGGAGCAACTCTGGAATGATGCGCGGCACCCAGAATGCTCGAGGATATCGATGAGATTGTGGACCATCCACCGGAAAAGCGACACCGTCTGAAACTCACAAACGCTATCAAGACTATCACCGCACACTTGACAAACACGAAAAGTATCTCGGGGACAGGGGGGAATTATATCATATGAAACACAAGAGATAATCGTTTAGATGGAAAAATCACCGTCCAAGGAAAAGTGCAGAACATCCAACCGTCAACCACAAATACGGAGCAGATTCACGCAATACCCTAACTAGACCAAAACTAAACTAAGACACACAAAAGAAGAACAAAAGAAAATAAAAAAAAAAAAAAAGCAGAGATATCTAGGGTGCCCCCTAGTAGCGCTTTTGGTTTATGTCGTTAGCTCGACACAGTTGAAGCTCAGCCTGGATCAGGCCATTTAACCTTTCTTCCAGCCACTACATCGTGTAAGCTCTGATCAGTGGTGTGGCCGCAGAAACAACATCTAACGCGTGGGGTCAAATCTTTGATAGCTTTCCAAGCACGTTTAATTTTTCCCATTGTAGACTTCTTCTTCTTGATCTTCTCTTTAACCGTGCCTCCCTTTTAAGCTCTTCCATATCCCAACTACGGCCGAACTTCCTCTCTTTGGACCAACGCCGTCACCCTCGGAAAACAAATCGGCGAAAACTTCGTCAAGCTGGTTGACTTCAGTGGGTACCACACCCGAGGATATCGAGGAAATGAGCAGTCAAAGGTTTCTCTTTGGGTTGACCAATATAATGCTTGCACCTCGACCATTCACTCGAACGGTGGTCATCATAACCTCTTAACTCTAAAACACCTCCAGGAATAATTTGCGAGAATCTCAAAGAAATTTGGACCATCGTGTCCTCAACTTTCCAGAAGCAGATGCAACCTGGAATTATCTGATAAAACTTGCTCCCGACTTGAAATTCTCGATGCTTGATCTTTTCATCATGAAGGAGTTTCATTCGTCCCATCGATCCTGGCACTCTCGTAGGCTTGGAGTCTAAACTCATCTAACTCATACAAGCTAACTGCGATCGGTGTTTTCCACAAGATTGGGCATCGAAGTTTAAGAATTTAATGGCCCAATACGCTCTATGCTCTAATTCGATTGGCAAGTGGCATGATTTTCCATAAACCATCGATAGGGTGATGTACCCATAGGGTCTTATAGGCGATTACATGCGCCCATAGTACATCATCCAACTTTAGACTCGAGTCCTTTCTATGATCATTCCTTTGTTTTTCTCAGGATCTTCTTCAAGCTCTGGTTGCTTCGCTCTCAACGACCACTAGTCATCGGATGATATGGTGTGCCGTTTTGTGACGAACACCATACTTTTCAAGAACTTTCTCTGGGGTCGGTTGCGAAATCGTCCCTTCATCATCGATCAAGCGCGTGGACATCCAAACCTCACAAAGATATTCTTCTTTAGAAAATTCATGACCGTTTTATGATCATTGTGAGGAGTGGCTTGGGCCTCCACCCATTTAGACACGTAGTCTACACAGACTAAGATGTATTTATTACCACAAGAAGATGGGAATGGACCCATAAAATCGATGCCCCATACATCAAAGACTTCGCATTCTAGGATGGGTTTCAAAGGCATGTCAAAACGCCTTGTCAGAGTACCGGTTCTTTGACACCTATCGCAAGCTTTCTGAAAGCTTACGTGTCCTTAAAGATTGTGGGCCAATAAAACCGGATTGGAAGATCTTAGCAACGGTTTTCCAAGGACCAAAGTGACCACCGGTGGGTCCACTGTGGCATTGCTTTCGATTATATCGCGTTGCTCGATTCAGAACACACCTCCTTAGCAAACCATCTTTACAGATTTTGAAGAGGTAAGGCTCATCCCAAACAAAGTATTTCATATCAGAGAAGAACTTCTTCTTCTCTTGATATGACAATTTTGGATCAAGATATTGGGAATGAAGGTAGTTTACGATGGAAGCATACCAAGGAATCTTAGGAGTGCACTTATCTAGATGCGTAACCTTCTTGAGAGGAGATGAAAGGTCTAAATCTTCAGGTTCTTCCTCTTCTTCATCCTTCATTCTCTTATCCACAACCACCTCAACACTGTGTGGCTTCAACGGCTCCTCTAATGTGACTTCCGCCGGGTGATTTATCTCTAATTCAGGCGCAGTGTCCTCTATATTCTCCAACACCGGGTGATTAACATCTTCAACTATCTCTAACGTCGGATCTTTCCTAGGACAACCGTCTTCATCATCACACCCTGCAGGAGGGAAGGAAGTCTCTAACCTTTGTAACTTAAGCCGACCCACATCAGGTTCTAGCTCATCAATCGTCCCTTGTTGCCAATGGCTTTGATCCTGGCCCAACGGAGAATAAGGATAGTTACTACTCCCACCATTGTATGCTGGTGCATAGTTGTGGTCATATTGGAATTGATTCTCATGACTTGCACCATCATCGTTGTAAGCATCTTCTCCACCATAAGGGAGTGTGGGAGTTGGGTCAATCCCTTGGTCTTGGGCCATTTCCCCGATTCGTCTCTCAAGATTCTTTGTTGCGCTCAGAAGGAATTGGATAATATTGTTTTGCTCATCCCGAAAGGAGCTCCATTCAGCTTCAAGATAAATCCAGTTGAGAGGGTCTTGATAGTTCTGAAAGTGTTGTGGAAAAGATTGGTCAGACCAACTTTGATTTTGATCGGAAAAATTGATATCTTGATCCTGACTGAAGTTCGGGTTTTGATAAAAATTCTGATTTGGATTGAAACCCTGATTTTGAAAATTGCTATGGCAGAGAGGCGATTATCAAATGTCCGATTTTACGGCCAATGAAAAGCGTGTTGTCAATACTGGGTGACGTAAGCGAGCAATATGTCTACGTTGTCACAATTCGACATGTGGTGGGTGAAATTTCCACGATTATGGAAAGAATTGACTTGATACCCAAAGCAGGGGAAGAAGGCGACGGCCAGCGGCATGGCGGTCGACAACATCTTCCACGAGCGAGCAGGAGAGTTACGTGGACAAGACTGAGTCCGATTCATAGGATTAAGCGACATTTGAAGAGATGCCATCTGCTTTGTTTCAAAGACATAGTGATCTTACTTTGCTCATCCATGTCCTCAATCCTAGATGGAAGATTGTATGAAACACAAGCGAAACCTAAACTACGAAAAATTTAAAGCAGAAAAACATAAAACACTAAAAGGAAGAAAAAAAAAGCGTGTTGAAATCTTGAGCCCAAAATGGAAGGAAAACAGTGGATTTTGACCTCGAAGCGGTGTCGGACGGCCTCGGCGATCTGCCACGTCGTCGGCGTCGAGCGAGCTTTCGAATTGGGGTCTGCGCGCCAATCCGACACTCGAGCGAAAGTTATGGCCAAAATACTATCAAGTGCTAAAACGGACCCTTTTATCCTAAAATTTGATCGTGAAAGGTGGAGTCGAGATAATTCAACCTTAGATGTCCCGAATCAATGTAAGAACGAGAAAAGATAAAGCAGACGGTAGAAACAAGAAAAGCCCATTGAAACAAGAAAAAGCACGGGCGCCCAATTAATGGACGGGCGTGCACTGGTTTAGGATCGAGCGGGCGTCCAAAAATATGGGCGTTCGTTCAAGGGTCAAAAACGATCTGAGATTGAAATTTTCCACGGTGAGCGGGCGTTCATAAGTATGGGCGCTTCGTCGGATGCAAAAATTTTGAAGCGAATGTAAAACGATTGCAGAAGCAGAGAGGATAAGAGAAGGAAAGCAGAGCGAGGAAAAGGAGGAAGAAACTAATCACAAAAGCGAAACTTTAACCCTAATCCAAAACACTAAATTCCTAACTACTTACAAGTTAATCCTCCTAGAAATCGACCTAAAAACAAGGATTAAAAGCAGAAAATAGAAAGAAAAAGCGAACAAAAGCAGAAAAACAAAAACACACAAAAACAAAAACTAGGCAAACCGTCCGGTTCCCGCTTATGGCGTAAAAACTTGTCACGGATTTTATTAATCTGAAATAAACAAGTAATAAAACCGGTTAACCTCAAGTGCAAGGATCGTAGTATAGAGGCTATGCCGGGTCGATCTTACGGGAACTAGATCGTTGTTAATCCTAGCTTTTGTTTTAACTAACTATGTCACGAATCTAACCTACTTGAACATCTAACCTAAACAAATATGCGAGAAAAAGTAACTAGACAGAGGATTGCTCCAATGCTAGGCAAGACGAAAGCGATAAAAACTAAACTAAAGTGCAGGAAAAGTAAAACTAAAGCTAAGCAATTCAAGTTTAAAGGATTAAAATCAATTTATAACGAGCGAACAAGCAATCGATCCACCTATCCTATCAACATTCAATTCTAATTCGGATTAATTCGTGATCTCTACTCAAGTCGTGATTCACCTAATCGAAGGCATAAACTCCTACTCTCGTAGGCGAGTTCGTTTCTAATCTTTTATCTTTCGATGTTAAAGATTACGTCTTTCTAACCTAGGCGTGAAATCTTTCAATTTCTAATCTAGAGATTTAATCTAATAACTTTCGTTTTGATTAGATTAAAGGTCTAAACTTTTATCATGGTGATCTAACATTAACATGACTCTCATCAAGTTAAAACAATCATAAAAGCAACGATCTTTCGATGTAATTGCAATACATAATGATAAACAATGATAAAAGAAACAACTTCAAGTAGAAACTCACGAATTAATCACGAACAAAAGCGAATTGTTGAATTGGGCGGCTTCACAACGCTTGTTCAAAGAGGATTAGCCTCTTAGCATCCTTTGAAAGCTTGAAATTGATGAAATAAAGAACATAAATCTAACTATCTAATCTAGATGTTTTATTGCATAAAACGGAAAATAAAGGAGTAAAAACGTAGCTAAGTTGCTCCCCAGGGTTTAGGGATCGAATTGTATATTTAGGGTTTGAGAAAAACGCCGCTTATATAGAGTTTTGAGGCGGTTTGGCTAAGTCGGCAAAAGCGGACGCCCGTCTGCTTCAATGGGCCGCTCGTCAGATTTCTTGGGCGCTAGGTGAGCGCTCGTTCGAGCAGCGTTTGAACTCTCTCGAATGTAAAATACGATTACGGACGCCGATTCACTTTTATAGACGCCCGTCCACTACTTAGCTCCAGTATTTTGCTCATAACTTCACTTCTAGGGCTCGAATGAGGTGATTCAACATGCGTTGGAAAGCTATTTCAATCCTCTACAACTTTCATCAAGACAACTTTCCCTGAAAGTGCCTACAAGTGTGGACAAAATCCCCATGAAGTGCTGGTTCCGGTTTCTTCAATGATTCTTCACTTAAACATCTTTCAACTCTTCCATCTTCATGTGATCATCGTTTAAGCTCCTTACTCATCATGAAAACGTATCTAACAACATGATAGAAACATGCAAAATGTAACATCATACGAATAAACATAAAACACCGATAAAATCACGTAAATATCTCGATTTTGCATTTAAACACATTTAAAACTCGTTTGCTCAATAAATCTAATAAGCACTTACTTTTCTATGCAATTTATCAGATTATGGGAGAAATCGTTACGAAATATAACGGTATAAATCACATAAAATCACCCTTAACAATGTGTTTTCTTGATAAACTTGATTATTATTCAAGTTCCTATATGAAGCTGAATCTGTGATGTTGTCCTTGCTTGCTAGGGTTTTGGACCATCGATAAGTAGGGTGATCTCTTCTAATAGCATTGAGCGAGTTTGAGTAAGCATTGTTTAAATTTCTATTTCTTGAAGAAAACTCACCTCCTCTCTTGAGTATCACGTCGGTTCTTCAATCCACTAGTGGTATTTTATCACGATTTGAGTATTCGGTTGGTGTACTATTTTACGAACTTTGATTTTTGTTTGATTGTAGGCCATCAAATTTCCTACTTAAATTTTCTAATGTGCTAGAACTTGAGATTAGGCGTACATTCTCTGCCAAAGCTACTTTTACGGTGCTAGAACCGGTTTCCACATTCTGTTATTTTGGAAATCTTTTCTATGGCATCGTAAACTAATTGAGCTTCACTCATCATTAAAGAACCACCACATGCATGGTCTACATCAAAGACGTGAATCTTTTCTTAATTCTGACGAGAAAAGTTGAATTTGCATGTCTAAGGAATAACCATGGTCGGGACACGCTCTTAACAATTTTTAAATCTTTCCCACGCATTCCCAGCGTTTCTTGAGATCCTTGTCTAAAGTTAGCAACCTCGACTTTTAATTCCAAATTCCGTCGGGAGTGAAGTATTGTTTGAAATTCAGTTTGAATCTCCTCCCAACTTGTAAGTGAATGATGTGGAAGAGACATAAACCAATCTCGGGCTCGTCCTTTTAGAGAAAAAGGAAACATAGTCATCCTTGTTAATTCCTTGTGAGCACCTTGACTTTTGGTCATTTGTATTGCATAGTTCTTCAAAAGATAGAGATGATGATGCGGATCTTCATTATCTTCTCCCAGGAATTGGGCTCTTGCGTCAATTAAACAAAAAAGATGAGATTTAATCTCGAAATTATTCGCTCCTTCATTAGGTAAAAGTATGGGATTATTAGTCGATTTCTTCTTATGGTTTGGTCACGAGATAGGCCTTGGGTTTCTTGGGTTATTACGATTATTTCGGTTCCGATTCGATTATTTCTATTATTATTATTATTTTGATTATTAAGGTTAACAGGGTTTTGTCCATGCCCCAGAGCATGTTCCGACCACTTGTTCGTGTTTCATCACCGATTTGACCATTCTCGTATTTGTTTGAAGATGATTCGTCAGGATTTCCCTGACTAGTATGACCACGGTTTCTCTCTACTCTTAACTGCCTTTCGTAAGTGTTTATGTCAGGCTTATAAGGAGTGAGTGGGGCCTTACTACTTCTAGTCATCAACTAACGAAAATAGAAAATAACACGAAATTGATAGTAGTAAAAAATGGTAACTTACCTATAAGGTAAGTACCGACGAAAATAAAAATAGAAATGAGATAAGAAAAGTGTTGACTTATTCTCGAGAATTTTGAGCTAATATAAGTAGTAACCATAGACACAAAAAAGAAATTAGCGTCGTTCCCCGGCAACGGTGCCAGAAAGCTGACGTGTACTTTTCTAGTGCTAATACCAGTCCTTAACCGACAGTGTATCGGGTCAAACTGTAGTGCTAGTATGGTGAGTCAGAGTATCGTATCCTCAGGGAACTTTGTAATTCTTCTAAGTGTGGTTAAACACCAAAGAGCTGTTATTAACTCAATCTAAATCTCAGTTTTATAGCACATATAACTACTATTTTACTTAACATAAAATAAATGCGTAATTTAAAATTTATTCTAATATAATATATATAGATATATAAATATATATAGATATGCATAAGTTGCAAAATATATATATAGATATAAATATCTGAGATACAGATATATAATTAAAGAACTAGCCAAAGTTTATATAATTGATTTATACGATCTTTTCAAGTGAATGGAATGTGCTCGATCTTTAGGTTCAATTGGGTAAATGAAACGGTGCACTCTAAGGTTAACAATTCCTCCTCACATTAGCGTGTGAAATTGTCATATGTCCATTGTCATCACCCAAAGTCCACAATCATTACGGTTTTTCCGAACAGGTCCCGAGTACGATTCTACCTTTGAATAAAAGGAGTCATTCCGTTCAGTCAAGCGGTCAATTTTATTTAAAGGCTCCGGTTGTCAAGGCCGGGCGATTCAACTTTTCGGTTTAAGTTTCAATTAAAGCGATGAATTTAACATTATTACGATCTTGAGTACAAATTTTAATAAGATTCATCTTTTAGGACAAATCGCCGCGGGTAGAAAGCGGGTTCCGTTGTCGCGTTTTCACTCGGCCAATTTTACCCTCCGGTTTTTCCATTAACGAGTTCATAACTTAATTACGAGGTGTCAATTCATAATTAGATTATGAATTCTTTCAAGTCAAACTTTATCAATAGAAAAAGATTCAATTAACTCAATTTTATTCAATTTTACTTAGACAACATTATTCCTTTACCGAAAAGATCGAAATAAAACGATTACATAACTTTGGCTAGTTATTAGATTTAGCCTACTAACATTATACGAAAATAGAAAGCAGACAAAACAAACATAAATACTTTAGAAATTTTACCCGATTACAACGATTGAATCGTGGCGTATTCTTCCGGATGCTACAACAACTTCAACAACATTGATCTTACGATAATTTCTCGAGCATTATAACGATACTACTTTATTTATGGCATAAGGCCTATATATATACATACTACTACTACTAAAAATAAGTGAAGAAAATATATTTGGTACCCCTTTTGTGTACTGCAATGTCGCTTCTATTCTGATGATTTTTTCCCAAGTCGGATCGATCCGAGAAAGGGCGGATCGATCCGGGAATAAAAATATTATCCCGGGATATTCTCTGCAGGGCCACATGCTGGTCTAATCATGATGTTTCCTCGGATCGATCCGAGGTAAATCGGATCGATCCGGATAGATTTTTCCAATCTTAATCCGAAACTTAATAAAATCATAACTTGAGCTCTGGATCTCCAAATGACATAATTCAAGATGCGTTGGAAAGCTCTTGAGGAGATCTATAACTTCCATGAAGACTTCTTTTTCAGAAAATGCCTTTTTGCTGGGCCATTTGTTCGTCGAAAATATAACTTGATACTGGCGTCACGAACCATTGATCCACTTGAACTTTAAATCTCGTGGCACTTCCTTTATTCCTTCAAAAGATATGATTTTACTCCACAAAATGTCGTCACTCGGGGTCTTGGTTTACCTAAGGTCTCGTAAAATACCAAAAATACCCACGTGAATCGACACGACACTCCGGTTATTAACCCGGTACAAAATTTATAACTTTTATCATTTTTACTAGATTTTTATAATATTTAGATTTATTCATAGCTATTAATATTTTATAAGATTATCTGTTATAATTACTTATATTTTATATAAAAATAGTCGATAACGTATATAAAACATCGTAATTTTTATCATATAAATGTTATACATCAATAGTCTTTCAGTACCAGCTTCATAGTCTGACTAATCTCCAGCAAGGAGTGCTCTCCTTCCAATTCTTCTTGGCGGAGTCTTCTTGGTCAGTTCTGGACATTCAGCTTTGTAATGTCTTGGCTTCTTGCAGTTGAAGTAAAGATACTCATCATCTTTTCTTTTCTCAGGAGTCTTCTTGATGAACTTCTGGGTTACAGGATGACCATTCTTCATCCTTTTGATTCTGCTCATCATAAGAGCCATTTGTTCCTCCATTTCATCCAACTGTTGAAGATTATTTGTGGATGTTTCTTGAGAGTCATTTGATCTTCTTTGTAAGTCTTTGTGGTTTTGGTTCTTCCAGAGCTTTGATTATTGCAGCTGTACTTGTAAAATCTTCACTGAATTCATAGGCTTTCAAACCTGAAGAGATTTTAAATGAGTCCTCTATGTCAAGTCGTCTAGATTCTTCCATAGCAGTGACTTTCATCTTCCAGCACATTGGTAATGCCTTCAAGATTCTTGTATTGATAACTTTATTTGAGTATTCAATCTTGAGTAGATATAATTCATCCATTATAGCATTGAATCTTGTCTCCATTTGGTCAATGGTCTCTCCAGATTTCATCTTGAGATTCTCAAACTTTTGTTTTGCAACTGAGATCTTGTTCTCCTTGATTGAGTCAGTTCCTTCACAAACTAACTGAAGTTTGTCCCACATTTCTTTAGCAGTTGTGCATTCTTTCACCTTTAAGTACATGCTGCTGTCAAGAGTTCTAAGGATAAAGTCCATAGCAACATTGTTGAGATTGTTTCGCTTGCGATCATCACTAGTCCATTCGGCTTTGGGCTTTGGAACTCGTACTTGTCTATCACCATCAGTTTGCATGTGAGTGATCTGAATTGGTCCATCAGTGAGTACGTCCATCATTTCGTCATGAGTAGCCGCCAGAAAAGCCTGCATTCGACGTTGTATTCATCAAATCTGTCCATGTTGCACATAAGCATCTGTCTTGCATACTGATTGTTATCCATTGTGAGTGAGTGAAAACTGATTGTGTAATAACTGGAAACTGAGCTTTCTTATGAGAACAACTAGAGAAGTTTAGAGCAAATAAGCTTTTAACAATGGCTTGTTAAAGAAACACCGCTCCGATACCAATTGTTGGTCCCTTGAAAGGCTAACACAAGTTTAGAGGGGGGGGGGGTGAATTAACTTGTTCCTAAACTGGATTTAAAACAAATTAAAGTTCAGTTAAAACTTGTGTGGAGTGAAGCTGACTAAGCTGAGTTCAAGTAAAAATGACTTAAGCTTAAAACTGAGTCAACTGGCAGCGGATATAATTCTACCATTTTCTTGATCTTGTTATTCTATGTGAAAGATGAGTGTGTTAAACTGAATTCTGAAGAATGTCAGTTTGTGAACTGTGAAATGTATAACAATCAATTCTCAGAATGCTGTAAATAAATGCTGAGTAAATAAATAAGTGCGTAAAGTAAATAAACAAGAATTATAGAGGTTCCAGGTGGTGTCACTACAAGAAAAATAGGCTTTTGTGACGACCAATAGTTGTCACAATTTTTGTCAATTTCGTCACATTTGGTAATGCATGATGAAATTTGTGCGTCACAAGAGTCGTCACCTATCATAAGTCACAAAAAGTATTTTGTGACGGCTATATCATTCCTCACATATTCGTTTCACATGTGGCGAATGCTTCGTCACATTCTATGTCTTGAACTTTGTCATTTTAGATGTATTAGTGACGCCGATGTCGTCACATTTTGCTAAAAAATGTGACGTCCATATATTCCTCATTTATTATACATTTAAGTGATGGAAATATGTGTCGCTAAACATTGTTATATGTGATGAAATCTACATCACCGAATATATAAATTTCAACCCCTAATTCGTCACATATTCACATAATACATGATGAAGCCTACGTTACCAAATATTTATTACTGCATCCTCCAATTCATTGTGATCAATTTATGTAATTATGCATCATCAGATGAAAATATCATGACTAACTTGATAATAGAAAATATGCATAACTTACGCAATTGTTTCAAAATAGTAACATAAGAAAGTATTACAATGTTGGAGAGATTTTATGGTGCAACGGTTGTAGGAAGGTTATACCAAGTGGCATACATTAGAGCCTCTCATTTTTACTCTCTTTCACATAATACACTTTTATCGTGTGTGAGAAGTTAGAAATGAGTGATTGTAATGTATGCCACTTGGTAAAACCTTCCTACAACGGTTGTATTTTAAAATTTCACCTACTATGGGGCATTCCTTTCTTCCACCAAGTTATCCAAGTACAACCATCAATTTAACCTATGAGCAAAAGTGAAGAGCAACAAAATTAAACCATATACCCAAAGGAAAAGGTCCATTAGTTAAGAAACAGCCTAAAAACAAGATTTTTATTGCCAAATGAAAATATGTACATATATCTATACCAGGGTGTTGGAAATATATATATATCAAAGAGTGAAATGTAATCAACATGACACATAAAATCAAACGAAATATCTATCCAAATAGTACATATGAAAGCAAACTAAGAGCAACAATAACTTCAACAACAAAAAAAATGAAAACTCAATTAAGCACACAAACTGTATGTTGCAAATTGATAATCTAACACAAATTAAACGACCAAGCGCGTAGTAATGAAGATGTTCCAAATGATGGAAAACAGCAGGATCATAACACCTTGGAAGAGATTGGGCTGATCAAGAAGCTAATTAATTGATAATCTAACACAAATTAAACGACCAAGCGCGTAGCAATGAAGATGTTCCAAATGATGGAAAACAACAGGATCATAACACCTTGGAAGAGATTGGGCTGATCAAGAAGCTAATTAATTGATAATCTAACACAAATTAAAGCGACCAAGCCGCGTAGCAATGAAGATGTTCCAAATGATGGAAAACAGCGGAGATCATAACACCTTGGAAGAGATTGGGGTGATCAAGAAGCTAATTAATTGATAATCTAACACAAATTAAAGCGACCAAAGCGCGTAGCAATGAAGATGTTCCAAATGATGGAAAGCAGCGCAGGATCATAACACCTTGGAGCAGATTGGGGTGATCAAGAAGCTAATTAATTGATAATCTAACACAAATTAAACGACCAAGCGCGTAGCAATGAAGATGTTCCAAATGATGGAAAACAGCGAGGATCATAACACCTTGGAGCAGATCAATGATCAAGAAGCTAATTAATTGATAATCTAACACAAATTAAACGACCAAGCGCGTAGCAATGAAGATGTTCCAAATGATGGAAAACGGCGCAGATCATAACACCTTGGAGCAGATTGGGGTGATCAAGAAGCTAATTAATTGATAATCTAACACAAATTAAAGCGACCAAGCGCGTAGCAATGAAGATGTTCCAAATGATGAAAAAATGAGAGATCATAACACCTTGGAGCAATTGGGTGATCAAGAAGCTAATTAATTGATAATCTAACACAAATTAAACGACCAAGCGCGTAGCAATGAAGATGTTCCAAATGATGGAAAAAAAGCAGGATCATAACACCTTGGAGCAGATTGGGGTGATCAAGAAGCTAATTAATTGATAATCTAACACAAATTAAACGACCAAGCGCGTAGCAATGAAGATGTTCCAAATGATGGAAACAAAGAGATCATAACACCTTGGAGCAGATTGGGGTGATCAAGAAGCTAATTAATTGATAATCTAACACACATTAAGCGACCAAGCGTAGCAATGAAGATGTTCCAAATGATGGAAAACAGCAGGATCATAACACCTTGGAACAGATTGGGCTGATCAAGAAGCTAATTAATTGATAATCTAACACAAATTAAGCGACCAAGCGCGTAGCAATGAAGATGTTCCAAATGATGGAAAACAAAGAGGATCATAACACCTTGGAGCAGTTTGGTGATCAAGAAGCTAATTAATTGATAATCTAACACAAATTAAACGACCAAGCGCGTAGCAATGAAGATGTTCCAAATGATGGAAAGCAAGCAGGATCATAACACCTTGGAGCAGACAATGATCAAGAAGCTAATTAATTGATAATCTAACACACATTAAGCGACCAAGCGCGTAGCAATGAAGATGTTCCAAATGATGGAAAACAAGCAGGATCATAACACCTTGGAGCAGACAATGATCAAGAAGCTAATTAATTGATAATCTAACACAAATTAAACGACCAAGCGCGTAGCAATGAAGATGTTCCAAATGATGGAAAACAAAGAGGATCATAACACCTTGGAGCAGATTGGGGTGATCAAGAAGCTAATTAATTGATAATCTAACACAAATTAAGCGACCAAGCGCGTAGCAATGAAGATGTTCCAAATGATGGAAAACAAGCAGGATCATAACACCTTGGAGCAGATTGGGGTGATCAAGAAGCTAATTAATTGATAATCTAACACAAATTAAACGACCAAGCGCGTAGCAATGAAGATGTTCCAAATGATGGAAAAGCAAAGCCAGGATCATAACACCTTGGAGCAATTGACAATGATCAAGAAGCTAATTAATTGATAATCTAACACAAATTAAACGACCAAGCGCGTAGCAATGAAGATGTTCCAAATGATGGAAAACAGCGGGATCATAACACCTTGGAGCAGATTAGGGTGATCAAGAAGCTAATTAATTGATAATCTAACACAAATTAAACGACCAAAGCGTAGCAATGAAGATGTTCCAAATGATGGAAAACAAAGAGATCATAACACCTTGAAGCAGATAGGGGTGATCAAGAAGCTAATTAATTGATAATCTAACACACATTAAGCGACCAAGCGCGTAGCAATGAAGATGTTCCAAATGATGGAAAAAAAGCAGGATCATAACACCTGGAAGAGATTGGGGTGATCAAGAAGCTAATTAATTGATAATCTAACACAAATTAAGCGACCAAGCGCGTAGCAATGAAGATGTTCCAAATGATGGAAAACAAGCAGGATCATAACACCTTGAAACAGATCAATGATCAAGAAGCTAATTTATTGATAATCTAACACAAATTAAACGACCAAGCGCGTAGCAATGAAGATGTTCCAAATGATGGAAAACAATGAGGATCATAACACCTTGGAAGATTGACAATGATCAAGAAGCTAATTAATTGATAATCTAACACAAATTAAACGACCAAGCGCGCGTAGCAATGAAGATGTTCCAAATGATGGAAAACAGCGAGGATCATAACACCTTGGAGCAGATCAATGATCAAGAAGCTAATTAATTGATAATCTAACACAAATTAAACGACCAAAGCGCGAAGCAATGAAGATGTTCCAAATGATGGAAAACAAAGAGATCATAACACCTTGGAGCAGATTGGGGTGATCAAGAAGCTAATTAATTGATAATCTAACACACATTAAGCGACCAAGCGCGTAGCAATGAAGATGTTCCAAATGATGGAAAACAAAGAGGATCATAACACCTTGGAGCAGTTGGGTGATCAAGAAGCTAATTAATTGATAATCTAACACACATTAAACGACCAAGCGCGTAGCAATGAAGATGTTCCAAATGATGGAAAGCAAGCAGGATCATAACACCTTGGAGCAGATTGGGGTGATCAAGAAGCTAATTAATTGATAATCTAACACAAATTAAACGACCAAGCGCAGTAGCAATGAAGATGTTCCAAATGATGGAAAACAACAGGATCATAACACCTTGGAGCAATTGGGGTGATCAAGAAGCTAATTAATTGATAATCTAACACAAATTAAACGACCAAGCGCGTAGCAATGAAGATGTTCCAAATGATGGAAAACAAGCAGGATCATAACACCTTGGAATGATTGAATGATCAAGAAGCTAATTAATTGATAATCTAACACACATTAAACGACCAAGCGCGTAGCAATGAAGATGTTCCAAATGATGGAAAACAAGCAGGATCATAACACCTTGGAGAACAGATTGGGTGATCAAGAAGCTAATTAATTGATAATCTAACACAAATTAAACGACCAAGCGGCGTAGCAATGAAGATGTTCCAAATGATGGAAAACAAGAGATCATAACATCTTGGAGCAGACAATGATCAAGAAGCTAATTAATTGATAATCTAACACACATTAAACGACCAAGCGCGTAGCAATGAAGATGTTCCAAATGATGGAAACAAGCAGGATCATAACACCTTGGAGCAGACAATGTGATCAAGAAGCTAATTAATTGATAATCTAACACACATTAAACAACCAAGCGTAGCAATGAAGATGTTCCAAATGATGGAAAACAAGCAGGATCATAACACCTTGGAGCAGTTGGGGTGATCAAGAAGCTAATTAATTGATAATCTAACACAAATTAAACGACCAAGCGCGTAGCAATGAAGATGTTCCAAATGATGGAAAACAAAGCAGGATCATAACACCTTGGAGCAGATTGGGGTGATCAAGAAGCTAATTAATTGATAATCTAACACAAATTAAACGACCAAGCCGCGTAGCAATGAAGATGTTCCAAATGATGGAAAACAAGCAGGATCATAACACCTTGGAGCATGATTGGGGTGATCAAGAAGCTAATTAATTGATAATCTAACACAAATTAAACGACCAAAGCAGTAGCAATGAAGATGTTCCAAATGATGGAAAACAGCCAGGATCATAACACCTTGGAGCAGATTGGGTGATCAAGAAGCTAATTAATTGATAATCTAACACAAATTAAACGACCAAGCACGTAGCAATGAAGATGTTCCAAATGATGGAAAGCAGCGGAGGATCATAACACTTGGAAGCAGATTGGGTGATCAAGAAGCTAATTAATTGATAATCTAACACAAATTAAACGACCAAGCGCGTAGCAATGAAGATGTTCCAAATGATGGAAAACAAGCAGGATCATAACACCTTGGAGCAGATGGGGCGATCAAGAAGCTAATTAATTGATAATCTAACACAAATTAAGCGACCAACCGCCGCGTAGCAATGAAGATGTTCCAAATGATGGAAAAGCAGCAGGATCATAACACCTTGGAGCAGATTGGGGTGATCAAGAAGCTAATTAATTGATAATCTAACACACATTAAATGACCAAGCGTAGCAATGAAGATGTTCCAAATGATGGAAAACAAGAGGATCATAACACCTTGGAGCAATTGACAATGATCAAGAAGCTAATTAATTGATAATCTAACACAAATTAAGCGACCAAGCGCGTAGCAATGAAGATGTTCCAAATGATGGAAAACAAGCAGGATCATAACACCTTGGAGCAGATTGGGGTGATCAAGAAGCTAATTAATTGATAATCTAACACAAATTAAACGACCAAGCGCGTAGCAATGAAGATGTTCCAAATGATGGAAAGCAAAGCAGGATCATAACACCTGGGAGCACATTGGGGTGATCAAGAAGCTAATTAATTGATAATCTAACACAAATTAAACGACCAAGCGGCAGTAGCAATGAAGATGTTCCAAATGATGGAAAACAGCAAGAGGATCATAACACCTTGGAGCAGATTGGGGTGATCAAGAAGCTAATTAATTGATAATCTAACACACATTAAAGCGACCAAGCCGCGTAGCAATGAAGATGTTCCAAATGATGGAAAACAAATGAGGATCATAACACCTTGGAGCAGATGGGGTGATCAAGAAGCTAATTAATTGATAATCTAACACAAATTAAACGACCAAAGCGCAGAAGCAATGAAGATGTTCCAAATGATGGAAAACAGCAGGATCATAACACCTTGGAGCAGACAATGATCAAGAAGCTAATTAATTGATAATCTAACACAAATTAAACGACCAAGCGCGTAGCAATGAAGATGTTCCAAATGATGGAAAACAGCAGGATCATAACACCTTGGAACAGATTGGGCTGATCAAGAAGCTAATTAATTGATAATCTAACACACATTAAACGACCAAGCGCGTAGCAATGAAGATGTTCCAAATGATGGAAAGCAGCGAGGATCATAACACCTTGGAGCAGATTGGGTGATCAAGAAGCTAATTAATTGATAATCTAACACACATTAAGCGACCAAGCGCGTAGCAATGAAGATGTTCCAAATGATGGAAAACAAGCAGGATCATAACACCTTGGAGCAGATTGGGGTGATCAAGAAGCTAATTAATTGATAATCTAACACAAATTAAACGACCAAGCGCGTAGCAATGAAGATGTTCCAAATGATATAAAACAGCAGGATCATAACACCTTGGAACAGATTGGGCTGATCAAGAAGCTAATTAATTGATAATCTAACACAAATTAAACGACCAAGCGCGTAGCAATGAAGATGTTCCAAATGATGGAAAACAGCAGGATCATAACACCTTGGAACAGATTGGGCTGATCAAGAAGCTAATTAATTGATAATCTAACACAAATTAAACGACCAAGCGCGTAGCAATGAAGATGTTCCAAATGATGGAAAACAGCAGGATCATAACACCTTGGAACAGATTGGGCTGATCAAGAAGCTAATTAAGCTCTCAACAGATGTTCCTATTGTGAAGCGTTAACTATGAAAGTAATTAGAATCTACGATAACAAACATGAAGAAACAGTAAACCATTTGGGAAGTAAACAAAGAAACTAGCATAAGGAACTGTAAATTTCAGAAGACTTCTCAACACACAATGAGCACGCAACAAGCGCACATTACCATCCTTCAAGAACAAATACAAATGCAAGATGTCAATATCTGCACTATCAAACTTATAATGTATTAATAGCAAGTACCCAAGCCTTATTCTAAGAACAAGGAAAGACGAAATTTGTGAAATTTCTTCCAACAATACCCATCAAATCAGAAAACCAAATTGTCATGTATTTACCTCTGCTTCATTTATCGCTTATATTTAAACCCATCACATCCTAGACAATAGAAGTTGATGGAACAAAATAAGACATTAATAGTACACTTTACAAAGTAAACTATTTGGTTAGTAGGAAGTGATCGGATTCAATCCAATATTAACTATTTGGCAAACTATGTTTATTACTCAATCATTTCTTTCAACTTAAAAAGAAAAATATCAAACAAGTAAGCCGTCTTTAGTAGTACACACCGAAAACTAAATTGGCACAATGTCCACACTCAGCTCTAAAATCTACCTGTACATAGACAATAGTAAAATCGACATTCACCTAGTTGATTGTAAGCCAATTCTCAGCCCTCTCTGCTCTAAAATCGACGTTCACATAGTCCATTGTTAGAAAGTCGTTTTTCTGCTTAGAATCAACAATTCTGTGAAAAATTCGATCGTCATTTGGTGCGAAAGGTAGAATTGGTGAATCTATAACGTGTTCAAAATCAAACATGCTTGTGAAACATAAAAACTGTTCGAAAAGAATAAATTCCATCAATATAATCAATCCAAGCATAAACTAAATAATTTCCATCAATATAATCAATCCAAGCATAAACTAATAAATAATTTTAACCTTCGCCCTTAAAATTGATAGTGTTATGCAATTTGACGACAGAAGCAACATCGCGTTTCTTTATAGCATCATCGAATTGTTCAAGAGCTTTGTTTAGTTCGTGATGTAATCCTGGTGAAGCTTCTGGTAGTGGAGCTACATAATCTCTCTGCTTATAGGGGCTCAAGAGAACCGTAACCGCAAAGGCAGATCTGGCATTGAAACGGATTGCAAGCATGATGCCAGAACCCTAACGCCGCGACGGCCAAGACTTTTCATAGAGCCATAGCCATTGATGTGATTCTATTCGGATTATCTTTAGATTCAGAGAAAAACTTAAGCTTCGTATCTCGACAGACGGGATACGACTGAAATTTCATCTTTCTTCTTCGTATCTCTCAAGATTGGACAGCGATGAAAATGCCTCCGTCATCAACCCACGTCGAATTTTGTATACTCTATCTGTTGTTTTTTTACGGAAAATAATCTATCTATAGGTTTAAAAGAGTTAGATATGGGTTTAAAATATAAAAAAGAGATGGATAATTAGGTACTGCTAATATATCGTGACATTAAGAATTCCTCACTTTTAAGATTTTAAGTCTCACTTAATAAAAGGCGTGACATATTAAAATATTCTTCACCAATAAAAATTATCGACCCGCCAAAATTTCCCGGTTTTTTATTGTGTGACGAAATAAAAATCATATGTGAGGAAAGAATGTCTAGAGTTTTAGAAAATCTATTAATTACACATTTGTGAAGGCTTTTAAAAATTCTTCACAAAACCTATAAATTTGTGACAGAAATTGAGGCGTCACATTTATTTTCGTCACAGAAAGTCATTTCTCTTGTAGTGTGTAATCATGTACGTCCTCTCTTCCCCTGTGGTGGGGAGGAAAATTCCACTAGAACTTCTTAAGGTGAACTGTTACAAAAAGTCCTAAACAATAGTCCTTGGCGAATCCCTAGCTTCACTATCTAAACAGTTGTAGAACAGGTAGAATTGCTGCTCTTCAATTGCTTGAACACTGGTCCTTGAAGGGTTACATATGCCTCTTCACCGGCTACTACTACACAAACACAAATCTACCATTGATCGCTTGTAACAAATGTCCTTGGCGAAACCTTCCCGGTTTGCTTCACAGTCTAAACCTTTGATGTAGAATCAAAATTGGGCTGAGAATCAATAAATTGATTCTTGTTTGTGGTTCTTCAAAGTGTCTGAATCTGGATAAATTCTGTGTAGCTTGAACACTTGAAGAAATTCTAGATGTGATCTTATTATATCACTGAGATGGTAGCAATTTGAATAAAAAGACTAATGCACAAATATGCTTGTAAATATGTTAAATCTTCGTATGTAATCCTTGGTGCAAAGTCCTCTATTTATAGTGTGAGATCCAACGTTCATCTGGCTTGAATTGAAACGTATCAAAGCGTCATATTGTAACGGCTATATTTTTCTCGACCGTTCGACCACAAGAACTCATCCAATAAAATTGCTTCCTTTTAAACGTTCGACTGTACCATCAGTTTGTTGAATGGCTGACATGTAAAACTGAGTTTCCTGATCAGTTTTATACTGATTTTATCAGTTGTCAATTTCTTGACTGATTTGGCGCATTAACTGAGATTTTTACTCTTCTTCAAATATCAGTACTCCAGTTTTCATCTGATTATAATTGACTTAATCAGAGTACACCAAAAGCAAATATCTTCTAAGAATTCATTGTCCTTATGAATCTTAGGTTTTCATACAAGATCCATAAAGTCAGTTCAGGTCACCACAAACCTGCCTGAAGTCTAACTTCATAGTCTTGACTTGTAATCTTTATAACTGAGTTTGAACCCTCAGATGTTCAGTCTGCAATAACTGAGTTTGAACCCTCAGTTCTTCAGTCTTCTAGATAAGCCAACTGAGTCTGTGTCCCTCAGCGAACTTATTTTCTTCAGTTCAATACTGGTGTATTCTGAGTCAGTTTGTTTGTCTTAGTGATTTCCAGTTTTCTAGATGACTTCCAGTTTTTAATTTTACGACACACTAACTATTACAGTGCTTGTCTAATGTAACTTATACAAATATCAGACTCTAGTAAAACCTAAACATTCAGTTCTAGACATCTGTTAGCTTTTCACTATAACAGCTGGCTTCAGACTTCATCAATGAGGTTAAGATAATACTTTGAAAAAATATGATGAATTATCATCAAAATATAAATTTTATTTCCAACATAAGGAAAAATAAATCCAATTAACTTTATAACCTAACAGAAAATCAGATTTTTGGTTTGTAGGTCTCCGAGAAACGCTTGAGAGCAAAAGAGCAAACAAAGAGGGTTCTTCAATTACTCACGGAGTTCTTGATCATTCTCAGATTCGAGTAGAGTTTTGGAATCAGAGTGAAGAGAGCTTCGTTTCAATAACTAAAGAAGTTTTATAAGGTATGAAATTTCACCCTAGTTTTGTTTTTGAACGAGTTTGATGGATTAAAGCTCATAAATTCGTAGGATTGTTGTTATAAAAGCATGTGATCGAATCTATTCTAAGTTTGGGATTGATCACATATGTTTTTCTGCGGAAAGGTTTAAGATTTGCTGCAGATTTTCTTGGCTTTTGGATTTCGTTTTGCTTGCAATCAAATAAGAGGATCTTTCTACGATTTAATTATGGTGCATACAGTTAATTAAGGTATATGTTTTGATATGTTTAGATGTTTTAAATCATGCCTACTTGTTGTCAGAGGAGTATGGGATGATTTGGTTTGCAAACGTTGAGTTTTTCTGCTGTTTTCAGGGTATTTTCGATGTTAAACATGTTTGGTATTGGGTAGAAATCATAAAAGTGCAGAAAAATGTGTTTAGGGTTGTTTTGGCGCTCAATGCGCACGCACAAGATAGAATGCGCGTGTATTGAGGGGGGAAAATCGATACAGCGTTGATTGTGTGCGCGCATAGGTTAGAATGCGTGCGCATTGATCGAAACAGAAAGTGAGAAGTGATACTGGGCATTTGTGCACGCGCTTTGGGGTTAATGCGCGCGACGCATTGGTGAATATGAGCATCCTGAATTTTTACGGATGGTCTATGCATAGACGCATTCATAGGGATCGCATGCATTGACCCATGTTTTGGGAAAAATGAGAGTTTTAAGCCCCTAGACCAATTTTAAATGTTGTTTCTTGATCTAATAATGTTAAATGAACATAAACAAGCCTTGATTGAGTTTCTGATTTAGTTCCGGCACCGAATGGATTCTTCATAAGAGTTGGAGTTCGGGACCGTTGTAATGACATGATAGGCTTGTGATTTGATGAGTTAGTATTCATCAATGTCTGTGTATGTGCTACGAGGTCGTGGTCTAATTTTGTCTAAGTGAGGAGTAGAGTTGTTAATGTGAGGTTTGCCTTGAAAACACTTAGGTGACTAGTTAACGGTTAATAAAATACATACTTGAATAGTAAAATACTAAACAACATGTCATTCTTGGATAGACACAAGTTCATATCGCGATGTGTGGGCGTTAGTAAAAGTGAATAACTCTCTTTGGCATATGAGCAATTTGAATGGTAGGGGACTTCGCGAACGTACACCACCCGGGACTAGCCCGTGGCTATTGGTGTGATCCACCAATATGTTGCATATTATATCTCATGGCGGATATACCCCATGTGTAGTGCCTTTGAGTGCGGTTGTAACAGAGACAAGTTAAGTCAGAAACGTATAGTAATGACATGTTGTTGAGCATGAAGTGAACCCTAGATTAATTCGGTTATATAAGACAACCTAATACATTACGAGTCTTGCGTTATAAATCTTAATTAAATCATAGCTTCTACATCTTATTAAGTACCTTTGTACTTACCCCGAATGCATGTTTGTTGTGTGTTTGGGAT
Organism: Gentiana macrophylla; assembly: GCA_026214975.1. Taxonomy (NCBI): domain Eukaryota; kingdom Viridiplantae; phylum Streptophyta; class Magnoliopsida; order Gentianales; family Gentianaceae; genus Gentiana; species Gentiana macrophylla. Next base: position 81,352,027 of record CM047813.1, on the reverse strand, counting down.
GAGAAGATGAACATGTGGGTTTGGAATTCGATGAGGAATTCAAAGACGACGTTTGAGGACGGCCACGTTGGAGCTTTACTTTTATTCATTTTTCATATGACGTTTTAGACTAGTTGTTTCTTTTGGTTTTGGAATACGATGTGTTTTCCATGAGACTTTGTAATTCTTTTATTTGACTATTTGGAGGCTTTTCGTACGTGTAAGCTTTGGAGTTTTCGTTATAATAAGTTTACATTTCTATCTTTAGTTTGATGTTTCTATTCAAGCTTGTTGGGAAAAAAATATACCCGAGTCTTTTTAAGCTTAGTTTTGCTAAACTCGATATGGCGTAGTAGAGATTTACGTATAATATTAAATTTATTTTTATATTATACGTCGAAAGCGATGCTTTTAGGATATGACATTTAGAATTAATAGGAAACGGGACGTTACATTATGTCATTGTATAATTGGATATATAGATATATATAGTTGCTATCACTCAACGTATGTATAGTATCTATCATCGTTCTAGTAGGGACAAAAATATGCGTGTATGTATTTCTTTGCTGTTCAAAAAAGAAAAAAAGAACAAACATATTGCATCCATCATTACTAGCTTATCATCTTGTTATTCTCCACAAGGTCTTATATACGATTCTCCTCATATGAACTTCTAACTATTAAAGAGAGGTGCACCTTCAGAAATTTCAGAATACTCGTATATGATTTATTAAGCCTTTTGTCTTTTAAATTAGATATGTATTATCTTCATCTCAAAATATAAGTTATTTTAGATTTATACGCACGGATTAAGAAGTTATTAAATGAACTATTTGTTTATTTTAGAACAAATTTTTTTAAAAATATTTTTATTGGTGTAATTGTTCTGTGCCTCCGTCGTTAGGGTAAGTCCAATGGTAGGGGCCAAAATCAAATTTTGACCCTTATAGGAAGGTATTAATATTAAATAATTAATAGGTATCGAAATTAGGCACATGTGAGGAGAGTGCAGTATTTGAACCCCTGGCTAATACCTCCCATCCCTTAATCCAATTTTCATTTTGCCTGTCAAAAGTTTTTATATTTTATTTTCAAACATTAAAAATTATTATTATTATTATTTCGATAAATTGCACCGAAAAATTATTATTATTATTATTATTATTTTTCATTTCCATGTATTTTAATTTGGATTTTATACACGATAGACCTTGTATATAATTTTTCAAAATAAATTATAATTACATAAAAATTATTAAGTAGCACAATAATAGTATTTTATATTATTATCAAATCATCAAAATATTTAATAAAAACAAAAAAAATAATATTAATACTATGAATTTGAACCCTCCTATTGGAGATGGACATTTAATACTCAAGTGAATAGTGTACAAAGATATTAAAATTTGGTACCATGGATTGGACTTGCCCTTCTCAAATAGTTATAAGAGGAGACGAAGATTCCTACACGTAAATGAAGGGAAAGCTACAAGAAAAAATAAAAATAGAAAATAAAATAAAATGGTGAGAATGCATGAAAGTGCAAGCCTACAAATATCAAAGCCAATGGCTAATTTCTTATTATATTACTAGGTAAATAAACATTCGTGCTCCGCACGAGCGTTGCCCCGTATTTTGGTTAAATAACCGAAGCAACATTTGAAAAAAAATATTGCTAGAAATTTTTTTATTTTTTTTATTTAATAGCAGAACCTTTCGTCCTAGGTTTTTAGTTAACGAACCCGAAGCCTATTTTTGTTCGTAGGTAGAACCAACAAATGATTTTAATAAATTATTCACAATAAACCGTATTTGCAACATCATTAAAACGGAACGTTGCAAGGTGTGTCCATGGTATAAGGTTTTACTTGTTTGGCGTTATTAAACCCGAACAAGTAATTTGTCCAAAATAAACAACTCAATACTTTTTGCACATAAAACAAAGAATCTAAAATTTCTAAGGCATAGTATACAAACATAACGGCATCAATCATCTTCTATCAAACAAAATAATCACTTTATCCAAAGGAAAGTGCAACCTTTAATTTACATAACCTAGATAAACTTCATCATATTCCTTTACATGGACAAAAATATTTTGATTTCTTAAGTCGAGAGGTCACATGCCTAAACAAAGTCTATAAAATGGTACCGAGCTCCACTCATCCTTTTTTTTTCTCTAAATCTGTCAAATTCTTTTCGACATCGTATGGATACTTTTCGACACTACTGAACAATTTTTTTTCAATTTCTACCTAAATCTATTTTAACCGAAAAAATAAAGCTATCTTCGACTTTATTTGCAACAACACGTGTTCTACCAAAAACACGACACGGCACGCTCCGATACACCCCGGCGCCATATCCAACAGGTGTCGGTTGATGAAATGTATATTAATTAAAATTTTAATTAAAATCTAACACACTGTCAACACTCTACGACACCTTTCGACACTACTGAACCCTTTTTTTGTATTCTCAGATCTAGGCTAATTTTAACGGCAATGGTAAAATACATAATTCGAATTTCTATAGAAATTAAATCAACAATACACTATAGTCAGTTTAACAATATTTGTGGCCGAAATAAATTTTTTTTTCAGGATATTTAATATTTTATATAAACGATATGTTTCTTTACGAAAAAAAATTCATTTCAAGAAATTTAATATTTCATGTAATCGTCAAACCCAATTTTTTTTGGCATGATATAAAGATCGTGCAGAAGAACATGTACGTGGCGCTATATATTGAAAATAGTCATATCGCCAGTACAAACGAGCGATTTTTTATGAAATGAATTTATTTTAAGAAATTTATAATATTTCATGTAAACGTCAAACACAATTTTTTTGGCATGATACAAAGATCGTGTCGGCAACAAGTCGTGGCCTTATATTTTGAAAATAGTCATACCTTTGCTACATATATTCGCACATTAAAAGGCGATACAATCGAGTCCTCCAAAATGGAACGATTTAACTCAAACCCTTCTTCTCAAAAAAAAAAAAAAAAATCTGGACTGAGCCGATGAACAGTTAAAAAAAATGGAATGGGCCGATGAACAGTATAAAAAAAACCAAAGAAAAAAAAGTATTTTGGACTGGGCCGATGAACAGTAAAAATAAAGGAACTGGGCCGATCGATGAACAATAAAAAAAAAAACCAATGAAAAAAATACACTTGGCAAGAAGGGGAAAACCATTGTCTTCTTATTAAGTGGTATGGAAAAACGACTAGAATTTACAACTTAATTTTTTTTTTTTGTATATTTATATGTTAATAACTTATACTTAAGCCCACAAGAAATTGACCTTATAAACTTACCAAATCTGCTGTTGTTAACTAACTTTTTATTTTTATTTTTAAAACTATTAGTATTAAGGGGAGTGGGAATAAAAGACAAAAAAATGGAGAAAAAATGGATCAAGACAGTGGAAAATAAAATTGGGAAATAATGACAAATTTCTCTTTGTTACACCAAATCCACTGTTCACTACAAGGGTTTTACAGTGGAATAAACTTAAAATCCACTATTCTACTATTCCACAATTTCGGTGTTTTTTTTAATTATGAAAATAACCTCGAAAAAACATCGAAAAAATATCAAATGAGACTTCAGAATGTAGAGGACGAAAAAAGGAAAATTTTGGTTAAAGAATTACGATCTTTTGACGTTTGAATCAAAATATATATTCATTTATAGAATTAAATAGGAGAGAAAATGCAATATTCAATGGAATAAAAATTGTCATTTTTTCCATAGAAAATATTCTACTGGACTAAATGCTTATTTCCATATCTATTTTGTCCTTTTTAACATTTATCCCTAGTATTAATTAACTAATTAACTATACGTGATATATCTTGTAGTCTTAGACTTGACTAAATATAATTGATTATTTGTATCACACTATTCCTACATTAATAATCAAGTGCAACGACGGAGCTAGAAAAAATAGTGGGACCTCGGAGAGCGCAGATGTAACGTCCCGTTTAGAATTATTTGAGGCCTTATCCAGAAAAAGAACGTTTCGCAGACGTATAATATAAAATAAATTTCACATTATACGTCAAAGATCTACTATGTCAGATCGAGAAGCAAAAACGGAAGCAAAAGACTCGGGTAATTTTTTTTTCCAAAACAACCAAGAATAAACTCAACAACTAAAGATAGAAATGCAACATTTATTACATTGGAAAACCAAAACGTACGAAACCTCCAAAACGTATCTTATATCTATAAGAAGTTAAGAGGGTGAGCCCTCAAGAGGCCACCCTCTTAGCTTGACACGTGGTTTTTTATTTTTATTTTTATTTTATTTTATTTTTTTACCTTTGTGTTTTTTTATTAAACGTGTACTGTTCGTAATTTGTGCAAAAAGGGGAAAAAAAAAGAAAGACCGATGAATTTGAAGTTCTAATGTGTAGTGTACGATGGAAGATGTGTCAAGTTTAGCTATAAATACATCAGCACATGTACCTTTTTTTTTCTTTATCAAACGTATACCGTTAGTAGTTTGTGCAGAAAGGGGAAGAAAAAAAAAGGAAAGACCGATGGATTTGAAGTTCTACTGTGTAGTGCACGATGGAAGATGAAACAAGTTTAGCAATAAAATACATCAACACGTGTACCTTTTTTTTCTTTATCAAACGTGTACCGTTAGTAGTTTGTGCAGAAAAAGGGAAAAAAAAAAAAGGAAAGTCCGACGGATTTGAAGTTCTACTGTGTAACGATGGAAGATGAAATAAGTTTATCTATAAAATACATCAACACGTGTACTTTTTTTTATCAAACGTGCACCGTTAGTAGTTTGTGCAGAAAATGGAAAAAAAAGGAAAGACCGACGGATTTGAAGTTTTACTGTGTAGTGTACGATAGAAGATGTGTCAAGTTTAGCTATACAATACATCAGCACGTGTACCTTTTTTTTCTTTATCAAACGTGTACCGTTAGTAGTTTATGCAGAAAAGAGGAAAAAAAAAGAAAAGACCGACGGATTTGAAGTTCTACTGTGCAGTGCACGAAGGAAGATAAAACAAGTTTAGCTATAAAATACATCAATACGTGTACCTTTTTTTTATCAAACGTGTACCGTTAGTAGTTTATGCAGAAAAGGGAAAAAAATGAAAGACCGACGAATTTGAAGTTCTACTGTGTAGTGTACGATGGAAGAAACTCTTTCATTTCATAGAAGTAAATTCTTATTCTTACGAAGCAAATAACATTTCCTATTGATTTGTCACCTCGACTGGACCTATTCTAATTTTGAATTATCCATAAAAAAGGAAAGACCGACGGATTTGAAGTTTTATTGTGTAGTGTACGATGGAAGGAAAAAAAAAGGTACATGTGTTGATGTATTTTATAGCTAAACTTGTTTCATCTTCCATCGTGCACTACACAGTAGAACTCCAAATCCGTCGGTCTTTCCTTTTTTTTTCCCTTCCCTTTTCTGCACAAACTACTAACGGTATACGTTTGATAAAGAAAAAAAAGGTACACGTGCTGATGTATTTTATAGCTAAATGTGACACATCTTCCATCGTACACTACACAGTAGAACTTCAAATCCGTCGGTCTTTCCTTTTTTTTTTTCTTTTTTTTTTTCCCTTTTCTGCACAAATTACGAACGGTACACGTTTGATAAAAAAAACACAAAGGTAAAAAAAAAAACACGTGTTAAGCTAAGAGGGTGGCCACGTGGCCTCTTGAGGGCTCACCCTCTTAGCTTCTTATACTACTGTGTAATGCATGATGGAAGATGAAACAAGTTTAGCTATAAAATAAATCAACACATGTATTTTTTTTTATCAAACGTGTACCGTTAGTAGTTTGTGCAGGAAAGGGAAAAAAAAAAGGAAAGACCGACAAATTTGATGTTTTGATGTGTAGTGTACGATGGAAGATGGGGCAATTTTAGCTATAAAATACAACAACACGTGTACCTTTTTTTCTTTATCAAACGTGTACCGTTAGTAGTTTGTGCAGAAAAGGAAAAAAAAAAAAAGGAAAGACCGGCGGATTAGAAGTTCTACTGTGTAGTGTACAATGGAAGATGGACCAAGTTTAGCTATAAAATACATCAACACGTGTACTTTTTTTTTATCAAACATGTACCGTTAGTAGTTTATGCAGAAAAGGAAAAAAAAAGAAAGACTGACGGATTTGAAGTTCTACTGTGTAGTGTACGATGGAATACGGGCCAAGTTTAGCTATAAAAAACAACATGTGTACCTTTTTTTCTTTATCAAACGTGTACCGTTAGTAATTTGTGCAGAAAAGGGGGAAAAAAAAGACCGACGGATTTGAAGTTCTACTGTGTAGTGTACGACGGAAGATGAACCAAGTTTAGCTATAAAATACCTCAACACGTGTACCTTTTTTTTACCAAACGTGTACCGTTAGTAGTTTGTGCAGAAAATGGAAAAAAAAGGAAAGACCCACCAGATTTGAAGTTCTACTGTGTAGTGTACGATAGAAGATAGACCAAGTTTAGCTATAAAATACAACAACAAAAAAATATGGCCAAACAAATATCCACGCCAAGTAGGTGTGCCCACACGTGGCCACGTGGCCACCACATTAAATGTTTTTATTACTTGGAACAACATAACGTCGGTGGAACCGATGGTCGTTATGCGATTTGACGTCACTAAAATTGACGTTGGAATACCAAATCACTTTTTATATTTTTTCGACCGCTTTTTGTGTGTTTTTTTCATCAAATGAATGAACACGAGATCAATGACTTATTCATTAATGATAAGAAAGAGAAATGTCGTAAAGAAAATGAGTGAAACAAAAGGGATCGAAGCTAAAGGGATCTATAATGTTTTTCTATAATGTTTCATTACGTAAAGTCGAAGCTAAAGGGATCGACTTTATGACATTGTTCTCCGATACATTATATTGTGGTTTATTTTGTAGGTGGAAACTCCTGATAGGGCTGGAAGAGAAGAGATTCATAATCTTCATGTCTCTAAGAAAGAGCTACATCTTGTAGAGAATGTGACATGTTTTTGTTGCTATTTTTTTCTTGTGCCTTGAAAAGTTACGATTTAAGCTTACGCGATTTATTTCACGTTGGGATCTATTGTTTGATATTATTGTTGGTAACGATTTATGTTGAACCCGCCGTGCCTTGCACGGCTCACGTTCACTAGTACTAAAAGAAATTACAAGATCTAATGTATCCTCCAAACAAACAATAAAAATAAAATAAAAGCTTCAACGTCGGCGTCCTCAAACGTCGTCATCAAAATCCTTCTCGAACTCTTGTTCAACCTGTTCATCTTCTCTCCCCCAAACACATAAAAAAAACAATGCATTTGAGATAAGTACAAAGTACTCAATAAGAGGCAGAAGCTACAAATTAACTAAGGTTCATTAACAAGTTTTAGAATAAATAATTATCTTTATGAGACCGACTCAATCTAGGGTTCATTCCATGTCCATCAACATGTCATGACTATATGTTTCTAGCTTAGCTTATCTTGGTTACGTCAGCATTCAAGGGCACTACGCATGACGTTTATCAGCCTGAAGATATACTTGCTAACTAACGGTGAATAGCACCTGATAACTCCTGGGTCTCCCCGGTATGCGTATATGCTCGATGAATTTCCTCCGTTACCCTTCAGCCTTTTGAGCTAGTAGCGTTGTTCACCTTGGTGAGCGTACCACATCACCGATATGAATCGGTGCCTGACCAAGAATAAATGACGTTTAATCTTCTTACTATCACGTATGTAATTTTATTGTGTATTTACTAGTCACCTAAGTGTTTTCAAGGCAAAGCTCACCTTATCATCCCTACTCCCTCTCTTAGACAGCTAGACATCACATATCAAGACATTGATGAACTCTAGTTCATCAAAGCACAAGCCCTTTCATACCCTTCCGACGGTCCCGAACTTCAACTCCCTTGAAGAGTACATCCGGTGCTGGAACTAAACGCTTCAGAAGATCAATCGAGGCTTGTTCATGTTTAATTAATGTTATAAGATCAAAGAACAACATTCAAGTCTCATACCGTAGCTTAAAACAACTTATTCTTCAAAAACATGGCCGGAGCGCCCACACCGGAATCCGGTGCGCCCGCACTGGACGTCCTGAAGCTAAACGAAACCTTCTGCTGAGCCAGTGCGCCCGCACTGGCTTCTAGTGCGCCCGCACTGGGTCTCTGAATGTAAAATACAACTTTTTGACTACCCGGTGCACCTGCACTGGAACTGGTTCCAGTGCGCCCGCATTGAAGTTCTGAACGTAAAAATAACCTTTCTGCTCTTCCAGTGTGCCCGCACTGGCCTTGGTACGCCCGCACCAAGCGCGGTAAACCCCAAAAACTCAGTTTTCTACCCTTAAATGATCCTTAATCGTTCCCAAACATGTTCAACATCATAATACTCAGAAAATAGCATAAAAACATAACTTTTAACTACCATAACAACTCTAGATCCTTAGGCAACATGAAAGTATGATTCCTAGCATAAAATCATATCAAACCTTAACATAAACCCTAATAAACCGTAATTAATTCATAGGAAGATCCTCTTACCTGATAGCAAGCAATCCAATCTTCAAACTCTCAGTAAAACAGCAAAACTTGAACCTTTCTTGCAGAAACCTATGTGATCAATCCAAAGTTTAGATTAGATTTGTGCGATAAAACTATGAATCCATCAAACTATGAATTCATGAGTTTGAATCCATCAAACTCAATCAAGAACATAACTAGGGCTCAAAAACATACCTTGACAAAGTCCTAAACTACGGTGTTGAATCGACGCTCTCTTCATGACGATTCATTTGCTCTACTCGATATGAAAACCGTTAAGATCCGTCTTTAAGCCGATAGAAAAGCTCTCATTTCTAATTCTTGCTCGTTCTCAAGAGCATATGAAGAAATTCTAATTTTTTTCGGTTATGGGAACTAATGGGATTTATTTTCCTTAAATAGAAAATCCCAAAAATAATAATTTCTTATTATTTTCCATATTATTAAAAAAATCAGAACCCCTAATATATATATATATAATTTCGACACACACACACACACACACACACACACACACACACACACATATATATATATATATATATATATATATACTCCACAAAAACTTAACTCCAATAAAAGTAAAGAATAATAATATTTCGTTTTCGCAAAATGACACGTCTGCCATTTTTCGAAAATCGGAATATTACAGCAGATGACCAGTATATAGAGTAGGTGCTCCATATCGGCCCTCGATCACCATTACGATTTCATAGAAATGCTCGCAAGATGCGCGATCGCCACGTACAAGTCCCGACGAAGCCGCGCTAATGAATGCATGCCTTGAGACGTTCTTTCTATTGGCATTTTCAGACTAACCGTTCTTAGGCCTATTTGAAAGACCCGATGCGAGAAGGGTGCGTGCATGCATGTGCGCCTCATTCGAGTGTTTGAGGTATGTTTAGATATTAAATATTTTGATTTGATTCGTATTTGATGCGAGTCAGAACCGCAGCCAACACAAACAGAAGAACCACAGAGGGCTCCAGCCTAGACCGTCAGCCCACTGGCAAGCAAGCGTCGCCGCCTTGCCCTAAGTGTGGAAAATCTCATGTTGGAAGTCTTTGTGTTGGCACAGAGCGTGTTTTCACTGTGGTGATACATGTCACATTGTTAAAGACCCGCCAAATGAGGAGGAACACTCGGACTCCAAAGATCTACGCCTTCTAGGCCACCTCAGGAAAGTTAGGTGTCAGGACTACTAGAGTTTTGCCTTTGGATGCGAAGCATACGAACGAGTCGAGATGAGGCGATGCCACCGGTACTTTTAACAGTTTTTGTTTCCTTTCAGTATGTGTTTTGAGTGTGCAATTTCATTGCTTGAATACATGTTGTTTTCCTTGCCTACTAGGTTCCATAGAAGTAGGAGGTTTACTTGTGTCTGCTTTGTTTGACACTGGCGTTTCAAACACGTTTGTGTCAACTAAGGTAGCCGAGCAACTTAGGATGCCTTTTGGAAAGTTAAGGAAGCCCTTAAATATTAATACCCCGTTAGAAAAGTCTTCTAAGGTTGATCAGATGGTTCCTCAATCCAAGATGCAAGTTGGTAAGTACAGAAGTGAACATGATCTGATTGTGTTGGATTTCTCAGGCTTTGACGTCATTCTAGGAATGGATTGGTTGTCAAAGAATCATGTACATCTGGATTGCAAGGATAAGAAAGTTATGTTCAAAGAACTAGGCAAATCTTCTATCACTTTTCAGGGTAATGCCAAGAATTCAAGTGTTAGGAATTATCCAATAATTTCTACACTTAAGGTAGTCAAGACAATTCAAGCAGGATGTGATGCTCTATTGTTTTTCGCGGTTGATACATCAAAGAATGGGCCAGAGTTAAAAGATATCCTTATAGTGAATGAGTTCCCTGATGTGTTTCCAGAAGAGTTACCAGGAGACACGCCAGATAGAGCTTTTGAGTTCACCATAGAATTGATTCAAGGAGCAGGACCAGTTTCTAAAGCTCCTTATAGGATGGAACCAGCTGAGTTAAAGGAGTTGAAAGAGCAGCTTACGGATATGTTGAAGAAGAAGATCATCCAGCCGAGTACTTCACCGTGGGGAGCTCTAGTGTTGTTTGTGAAGAAGAAAGACAGGAGCATAAGGATGTGTATAGACTATAGAGAGTTGAACAATCTCACTATTAAGAATAAGTATCCACTCCAGAGGATAGACGACTTGTTTATCAATTACAAGGGAAGAAGGTATTCTCTAAGATTGATTTAAGGTCGGGTTATCACCAGTTGAAGGTTAAGGAATCGAGATATTCCTAAGACAAATGTCAAAGACTAGATATGGGCATTACGAATTGAGTTATGCCATTTGGTCTCACAAATGCACCTTCGGCATTTATGGATCTTATGCAAAGAGTCTTTATGCCATATCTGGATCAGTTTGTTATAGTGTTCATAGATGACATTCTGATTTACTCTAAGGACGAGAAAGAACACGAGATGCACTTGAGGATTGTTCTTCAAACTTTGAGAGAGGAAAAGTTGTTTGGCAATTTCAGTAAATGCGAGTTCTGGTTAGATCAAGTGAGTTTCTTGGGTCATGTCATCTCTGGTGAAGGAATTAAAGTGGATTTAGCTAAGATTGAAGCGGTAGTTAAGTGGCCTAGACCTACTACAGTGTCAGAGATTCAGAGTTTCATAGGTTTGGCAGGCTACTATCGGCATTTTGTACAGGATTTCTCAAGAATAGCAACGCCACTTACAAGTCTCACTCGAAAAGGAGTGAAGTATGAATGGACTAAGGAGTGTGAAGAAGCGTTTCAGATTCTTAAGAAGAGATTAACCACATCACCAGTATTGACTCTTCCAGAAGTGTTTGACAATTATAATGTTTACACTGATGCTTCGGGTCAAGGTCTTGGTTGTGTGTTATATCAAAATGGAAAGGTCATAGCATATGCATCAAGGCAGTTGAAGATTCATGAGAAGAATTATCCGACGCATGATCTTGAGTTAGCAGCAGTTGTCTTTGCGTTGAAGACCTGAAGACATTACTTGTATGGAGTCAAGGCTCGTATTTTCACCGACCATCATAGCCTTAAGTACTTCTTTAACAAGCATCAGTTGAATATGAGACAAAGGCGTTGGTTGGAGTATGTTAAGGACTACGACCTTGATATTCAATATCATCCAGGAAAGGCGAATGTTGTAGCAGACGCCTTAAGCAGGAGACCAGTGAGTTCGCTTATCAGCGTCCCGGATGTTGTTGATCAGTTGGAGGGCTTGACCTTTCAGGATATCGGTCCACAGGAACAGGTTGGTTGTTTTGCACCGTTGATCGCTTGATTCAGAGTTGGTTGTTGAGATTCGAGAGGAAGCAAGATGAAGATCCGGTTTTGGTTGACAAAGAGAGAGTTGTTAGAGGGCCAAGCCAAGCGGTGGCTATGAGTTAGATGCAGATGGTAACCTTTGGTATCAAAATAGGTTGTGTGTTCCTCATGTGGACAACTTAAGGAATATGGTTATGGATGAAGCCCATAAAGTTGCATTTGCAGTTCATCCAGGAGCAAACAAGATGTATAAAGAGATGAAGCAATATTACTGGTGGCCATCAATGAAATTTGAGATAGCAGAGTTTGTGGCCAGATGTGATACATGCCAGTGAGTGAAGGCTGAGCATAGAAGACCAGCAAGATTGTTAAAACCTTTAGAGATTCCCGAATGGAAGTGGGAGAAGATCACTATGGATTTTGTCGGTGGTTTACCCAAGACTAGAACAGGTTTTGATAAGATTTGGGTAATAGTCGATCGGTTGACTAAGTCTGCGCATTTCTTGCCAGTGAATGAGAAAATGACATTGAAGAAGTTAGCTACACTTTATCTCACGCATGTATTGTGAAGCTTCATGAGTCCGATTTCAATTGTGTCCGATCGGGACGATGAGGTTCATCAAAGATATTTTGGATGAGTTTACAGAAGCAACTTGGTACGAAGTTAGATCTGAGTACAACGTTTCATCCCCAGACAGACGGGCAGTCAGAAAGGACGATTCAGTCTCTCGAGGACATGTTGAGAGCGTGTGCCTTGGAAGTAGGAGGCTCATGGGATGAGTACCTCCCAGTGGCAGAGTTTGCATACAATAATAGCTACCATGCAAGCTTCAAGATGCCACCGTTTGAGGATTTATATGGAAGAAAGTGCAGAACACCAGTGTTTTAGGATGAAGTTGAAGAGAAACAGATAACGGGGCCAGAGTTGATACAGCAGGCTAAAAAGAAGATTGAGGTAGTTCGTTGTTAAGGGTGGTTTTATACGTTTTATGAGTATATATTTTATGTTAATTTCCCCCATATCTGGATAAATTGCATAGAAAATGAGCGTTTAAATGGATTTATTAAGCAAGTGAGGTTTTTAATGAGTTATTCGCAAAATTGGTTTATTTTGGTGTTTTAATCTTGATTTTATGATTATTTGGATGATATTACGTTTTGCGATGTTTTAATGTGCTGTAGGTACGTGTTGATGCTTAAATGATGATCACAAAGAGATGAGAGTCGAATTACATTGAAGAAAAACGGATAAAGATGAGAAAATCGCATTCTGAACAGCTGAACGAGCGTCCATGTCCCGTTCAAATGGACGGGCGTTTGATCAAATGGACGGGCGTCCAGAGTGGATATGTTACATTCAGGAAGTTTGGACGCAGGGTGGCACTGGGATGGACGGGCGTCTGAAAAAGACTCGGCCCGACTCAAAGTTCAGAGCATACCAGACGAGCGTCCAGGCAGACCGGACGGGCGTCCAACGCCGACTGAACGAGCAACCGACCTAGTTTTGACCTAGCCGACTTATTTTCCTATTTAAGCAGCAGCGCCCCAAACCCTAGGATATACATTCATAGAGTCGAAATTCATCTTGAAACACAGCTAGCAGTTTTGTTCTTTCTGTTTTTGGTTTTTATGCAATCAAAACAACTTTTTGATTTCAAGATCATTATGAGTAGCTAAACTCTTGGGTTGGACGAACGGGTGAAGCAATTCAAGAGGTGTTTTGGTTTTCTTATTTTTCTTCTGCGTTTGCAATCAACAAAAGGTTCGATTTCTATTGCGTTTATTTTGTGCTTGATATCGATAGATAAAGCCTGTGATATTCGTTTGATGATAGTTGAATGAACTCTAGATCACCGCAATAGTATTCAGATTAATCAATTTGTCTAAAAACGAAAGTGATCAAATTGTTAACCTAGATAATAGATTCGAAAGAATTTATGCCTATCGTGCTTGAAGAATCAATCTTTGATAAAAGTTGATAAACAAATTATCTAAGAAATTAGTAATTTGCATTGGGTATAGGTTAATCTTGGCCTTTAGTTGATTTGCATGCATAGGAAATTAGAAGCCTTTACTGCTTTCTTGAATTGCGGATCCTTGTTCGTCTGCCTTTCTCCCCATTATTTGATAAACCTAAAATTGTTAGTTTTGTGACACTTTTGGCCTAAACTTAAAAACACATCCAACCTCACGTTCCTCGTGGGATCGACCCGGAATAACCGCTTTACTACAAGCTTTGCACTTGGAGCGACTAACCGGATTTTTATTTCTTGTCTTTTTGTTTCATTCACAAAAATCCACCACAAGTTTTTGGCGCCGTTGCCGGGGAACTGGCACGGTTTTATGTGTTTTTTTTTTAGCATAGGTTTAGGTAGATCATTCGTTACTGAATCGAATAGCTTCTTTTCTCTGAACCGTTTCTTTTTTTTTTCTTGTCGGACGAGCGTCCATCCACTCTGGACGTCCGTCCAGTTCTTCGACTAACCGGACGAGCGTTTGGACTTCTAGACGCCCGTCTAGCTCAATTCTAAGCGGACGCCCGCCCGGGACCTTGACGCCCGCCTGCCTTCCCCGACTCTTTCTTCTTTTTTCTCTCCTTAGTTTTAGTTCGTCGTATGCAAACACGAAGTAAACAAGGACAGTTAATTTTTGAGCCTGAGCTTGAACGAGACGTAGTTCGAGTAAACCGTAAACGAAAAGTTCCCGAGCCCATTCCGATTCCCGAAGAGGAAGTCGAAGAGAGTTCGAGTGAAAACTCTTCTGAAGATAATTTCTTCTCCAACCTCTTCTTTGAGGAGGAAATTACTGTCTCAATGGCTCAAGCCAACCGCACCCTGGCAGACTATGCCACTCCCGGTGATGTGAACATTCGCTCGGCTGTGGTTATCCTTACCGATACAGCCCCGTTTGAGATAAGACCGCTCTCATCCGGATGGTGCAAGATGCATCAACTTTCTATGGGTATCAATCGAGAACCCTACACGCATCTTTATGTATTTACGGGTATATGCGATACTACTCGCATTAAGGATGTCGATCAAGACATCATTAAGTCGAAACTATTTCCATTTTCACTCCGTGGAGAAGCAATGGAATGGTTTAAATCTCTTCCTTCCGATCTATCCAAACTTGGGCCCACTTCGAAAGTCAATTTTTGGCCCAATATTTTCCTCCGTCTAAGACAAATTTCAATGTCTTAACGAGATCTCAAATTTTCATCAACCGAGTGATGAATCTTTCTTTGAAGCATGGAAGCGTTTCAAAATTTTGTTGAACAAGTGCCCCCATCATGGAATGGATTTGCAGAGAAGGGTCCATACTTTCTTGATGGTCTAAATGAGTCCACTAAAAGGGATGGTCAACTCCTCATCCTGGAGGAGTCTTCTTGAAGAAAACCACACAAGCAAGGGTGGGATTTATTTGAAGATATAGCTAGGTACAACTATGCACCTACGTATCAATCACCAACGGTCCCGCCGCACCTAAAATCGAAGAAGTCAACAACCGTAATCATGGTCAAATGATTGCAGCCCCTGCAGCTCAACTTTCGCTTTGACCATGACTAAAAATCAAAATCAGTCCTCTCTCCAATGAGAATGCACAAGTATTCTCTTGTGATAATCGTTATCGATCGTCACATCGGTGACCATTGTCAAGACACTCATATCCCCACCTTTCAAGCCAATGTCGCCCAACAAACGAGGCAAGGTATGATTCGGTGAATCGCTATATACTGTGGGCTTAGAGGTCACATTTCGCGCAACATGCCCCTTGAATGGTGGAAATGAGAGAAACAATTCTTCCGCCCGCAAAACCGAGAGATTTTCAAACCGTAATAACTCTCAAGGTCGAACTACAACCGAATAGAAATTATGCTCGAGAATCAAGGTTATGACCAAAACCGCACTCGTAATTCTGGCTACAATCAAAATTCGGGACGAGAATACCACTCGCAATGCCTACTACCGTAACCCCAACTCGAGTCAAAGTTCAAATTCTCAACCAAAACAAATCCAACCTGGCCCACTAATCAAAACTCACAAAGAAACTACCACCTAATCAGGACTCTTCAACTCATGGTACTACCCCTACAAGCGGCGAGTATGAAGAGCAACAGAGGACGATGAAGAACTTAGAAAGGCAGATTAGGACATTAGTGAACAATTAGTCGCCAGACCTCAAGGTCGACTACCTAGTTTTACGAAAAAACCTAAAAGTGGGCATGCAGCCCAAGTCAAGCAAGAACAAACCATCGTGTCGAGCTCGCACCCATTACCCCTATGGACAAGAGGAGTCAAATGCTATGAATCTGAGGTCCGTACACAATTGCAACAACACCACAGTTACAGACATGAACTGTGGAACGAGTAAGCCCTCCTACCCCAGATTCGGTAGGAGGGAAGAATCATGCCCCACGACTGGATGAAGAGAAAGATGAAAATGAGATTGAAGTCGGAAAAAGATTTCGGGTGATTGAAAACCAAAATGATGAACTCGAGAAAGTCACTCAAAGCGGATGATCCTCGACGAGTAAAAAGATCGAAAAAGTGGTGAGGTGGAAAGATCTTGAGGACAAAGCTACAAGAGTTTCCTCCCGGGAGAGTCTTCTCCAAGAAGAATGAATAAGCTCCCATTTCCACCAAGAAAGCAAAACATTTCTTTATCTCAAGACAAGAAGTACGAGAAGGTACTCAACCTACTAAGAAACACCCAAGTAAATTTGCCTTTATCTCAAGTATTGGTTGAGATGCCTAAGCACGCCAAGTTTGTGAAGGATGTTGTTTCTTCAAAGAAGAAGTTGGGCGAAATGGAGAAAAGATTGGGAGAGGAATGCTCCGCTATCGCTGACGGAGAAATTCTAAAAGCGCGCAAATGATCCGGGAAAATTTGTCTTAACTCAAGATCAAGGATTTAAGCTTCCCAAATTCTCTGTGTGATTTAGGAGCATCCATTAGTTTGATGTCTCTATCTCTGTCTGCAAGAGACTACACCTTGACCATCTATTGGAGCCTACCCCATAAGTATCCAAATTTGCAGATAGATCTTTCAAGAGAGCCGACGGAGTGCTTAGAGACCTTCCGGTCCAAGTTGACAAATTTACATTTTCGTGGATTGGTACGTCTTGGACACTAAAGAAGAAGATACCCCCTCCTCCGGGACGACCTTTCCTATCCACCGCCAGAGCCTCTATGGATTGCGATGCAGATTTGTCACTTTACGTGTTGGGGATGAGGAAGCACGCTATGTTGTAGTTAAAGCTCTCAGAGCACCTTCGAAAACCCCTCGGTTTTGTGATTGAGACGTCGACGATTTCACAGACTACACTCTGACGAGCTAGAGGTCGCTATGGAGAAGAGCTTGTTGAAGAGGACACAGTGCTCTGTGAAAGAACTCTTTCGCCCTCAGAAGAAGTCGATATGCTTGAGGCAAGAGTTTTTGACCCTATCAGCGAGGAAGATCAAAACGAGGAGAAGCCAAAACCGGTTTAGAGGAACCTCCGAGGACCTTGTTCTAAAACCTCTACCTCAGCATCTGAAGTATATCTTCTTGAGAGAAGGTAAGCGCTTACCTCTGATTATCTCTCTACACCTTGTCGCCAGAAGAAGAAGTTGAGTTAATTGACGTTCTAAAGAAAATGCGAAAGCCTTCGGCCAAGGTGTAGTGATATAAGAGGAATATCTCCAGACGTCTGTATGCATAAGATTAGAACCGAAGAAGGTGCAAAGAGTATAAGACAACCACAGAGACGTTTAAACCCACACATGCAGGAAGTGGTGAAGAAAGAGATCATTAAGCTGTTGGATATGGGGATCATTTATGCGATAGCTGATAGCGATTGGGTGTCCCCCACTCAGGTAGTACCTAAAAAGGGAGGTATTACCATTGAAAAGAATGACAAAGGTGAAGAGGTAGCTGTTAGATTAGTCACTGGGTACAGAGTCTGTATAGACTATAGGAAGCTGAACGAGGTGACCCTGAAGGACCATTTCCCTCTCCCCTTCATAGACCAAATGTTGGAACGTTTGGCGGGGCATGCTTTCTACTGTTTTCTGGACGGTTATTCAGGTTATTTCCAAATCCCTATTGACCCAGTAGATCAAGAGAAAACAACCTTCACCTGCCCCTATGGTACTTTCGCTTATAGGCGAATGCCCTGGACTTGTAATGCGCCACTACATTTTGAGATGTATGTTGGCTATCTTTGATGGACTTGTAGAGAAATGCATGGAGGTATTCATGGACGACTTCTCGGTGTTTGGCACATCGTTACGGATCGTCTTGAAAATCTAGACAAAGTATCGCAGAGGTGTGTGGAGAAGAACTTGATTCTCAATGGGAGAAGTGCCATCTTATGGTGACCGAAGGGATTGTTTTAAATCACAAGATTTCCGCTAAAGGCATAGAGGTTGATAAAGCTAAGATAGAAGCTATTGAAAAGATGAATTACCCGTAAACACGAAAGAAGTAAGAAGTTTCCTTGGTCATGTGGGGTTCTATAGGAGATTTATAAAAGATTTTTCAAAAATATCTAAACCTTTATCAACTTTTCTTGAAAGATGATGTCACTTTCAATTTCGATAATGATCACAAAGTGCCTTCAAAGAGCTAAAACAAATGCGTTTGACCTCTCGCCCCTATCCTGATCTCTCCGGATTGGAACATACCATTTGAACTAATGTGTGATGCCTCCAATTACGCTGTTGGTCTGTATTGGGGCAAAGGATTAATGGTAAATTCCAACCTATTTCTACGCAAGTCATACCTTGAATCCAGCCCAAGCAAACTATACCACTACGGAAAAGGAATCAAGAAGCGGTTGTGTTTTCCATGGATAAGTTCCGCAGCCTATTTGCTTGGTGCCAAGGTGATTGTTTGGACCGATCATGCGGCTTTATGCGTTACTTGATGAACAAGAAGGATGCTAAACGAGAGCGCCGAGGTGGATTCTTACACTACAAGAATTCGATGTTCACATCAAGGATATACGGGTAGTGAGAACACCGTAGCGGACCATATTTCGAGAGTATTGCCAAGATGGCGAGGAAGATCCCCGGACATTGATCTTTATTATCCCTTCGAGAGCGTTATGAATATGGATGTCCACACCCCGACCCTCCTTGGTATGCTTCGATTGTCAATTACCTTCATTCGCTATCTCGAATCCTTGAATTCTCTTACCAGGAGAAGAAGAAGTTCTTCTCGATCTAAAGGTACTATGTCTGGGAAGAACCCTATCTGTTCAAGATCTGCAAGGATGGGTTGCTTCGCCGGTGTGTCCCTGAATCCGAGCAACGGGATATTATTGAGCAATGTCATAGTGGTCCCACTGGTGGCCATTTCAATCCATGGAAGACCGTTGCCAAAATATTTCAATGTGGTTTTTATGCCCGGAATCTTTAAAGATACTGAAGCTTTCTGCAAAGGCTGTGATAGGTGCCAGAGAACCGGCACTTTGACCAGCGGTATGATATGCCGCTTAGACCCATTTTGGAGTGTGAAGTGTTTGACGTATGGGGCATTGACTTTATGGGACCATTTCCATCTTCATGCGGAAATAAATACATTCTGGTCTGTGTAGACTACGTATCTAAATGGGTGAAAGTCGCCGCAACTCCACCGAATGATCATAAAACGGTAATGAAATTTCAAGAGGAACATTTTCACGAGGTTTGGCTTCTTGCCTAGAGCTCGATCGCGATGAAGGTCACACTTCATTAATAAACCCCCTGGATAGCTGTTAGCTAAGTATGGTGTTAAGCATAAGAGTGGCACACCATATCACCCTATGACCAGTGGGCAAGTTGAGCGTAGTAATCGTGAGTATAAAGAAAATCCTCGAGAAAACGGTCAACTCCCATCGAAAGGATTGGGAGTGAAAGTTGGATGATGTCTTGTGGGCTTACAGGACCGCATACAAAAATCCTATGGGTACATCACCATACCAAATGGTTTATGGAAAGCCATGTCATTTGCCGGTAGAATTAGAGCATAGAGCTTATTGGGCAACTAAGTTCCTAAACTTCGACCCCCAAGCTTGTGGAGAACGAGGCTCCAGCAGATACATGAATTAGACGAGTTCGGGCTCCAAGCTTATGAGAGTTCACGGATAAGCAAGGAAAGGATGAAATTCCTTCATGATAAAAAGATCAAGAAAAGGAGTTTCATACAGCGAGCCGAATCATGTTATACAATTCCAGTCGCATCTTTTCCCGGAAAGCTAAGGACGCGCGTTGGTCCGGTCCATTTGAGGTCCCGTCTGTCTTTCCTAGCGGCGTTTTGGAACTTAAGGGGATTGGTGATCAGCCTTTCAAGGTCAATGGTCAACGATGCAAACACTACATTGGCCAACCGAAGGAATCACCCGAGATAGTTAAATTCCTTGATTTGCTTGGTTGTCTCACTTCGAGAGTCGATGATTGCGATGAGTTCTCCCGGACCTATTTTTACGATGATAGTCTTTGAATCACCGGTGAAGTTTTTGCCGGAAGCTGGGACATGGAACAATATTGGAAGGAAGTGGATTTGAAGAAAAATAAAGCACGGAAAAGAGCCCCAGTCAGAAAGAATATTAAACAGGCCTGGGAAAAATGGGTGGGTCGGATCCCGAGTTTGCACTGTTGTTTCTGTAGTCATAATTTTGTTAAGAATTACGTTGATAGGATGACCGCAAAAAGCCAAAGTGGCCCGACCGGGTTAAACTGAATTGAATGTCGAGCTAACGACATTAACCAAAAGCGCCACCAGGGGCAACCTAGATATCCTTATTTGTTTTAGTTATTTTCGTTTTGTTCTTTTCTTTGATTTATTTGTTTCGTTTAGGTCTAATTAGGGTAATTGTTGACTCTGCTTGTCGGTTGATTCGATTTCACTTTATCATTCTCTTTATCTTCATTGTGCCATGTTATGTCCCCCTATGTTCCCCGAGATCTTGTCGTGTTTTTCAAGTGTGCAGGATAGTTGCGATAGTAATTGTGAGTTTCAAAGGATATCAGTTTTCCGGTGGATGGTCCACAGTCTACTGATTTCGTCAGGCAACTCTGGATTTGAGTTGCAACACTTCCAGAATTTCCCCATTCGAATTACAATCAGCTAAATTCTTTATCCTTTCCTTTTAATTCTGCACAACCTGAGGACATGTTGTGGTTTAAGTGTGGGGGAGTAAGGGGATGTTTTGATATGTACCTATATCATTTGCTTAATTCGTTATGATTCTATGCTAAAATGAGCTAATTTTTCAAAATTTTTTGTTTCGTCCCGAGTGAGCAATGCATACTTTTTGTTCGGTTTTAATAGTCATTGATGCGATATATCATATGTTTGGTAATTTAGATGTCTCACCCGACACTATTTTTCACGAGCCATAGTGAATGATGAGCTAATTTATACAGCTATACCCCCTTTTGACTAGTGATTTCTGATTTTCTTATAAGTCATGTGCTTAGTGCTACGTATATATCTTGAGATTTATGATAGTTTGTATTCAGTTCCGAGTATGTTATACTGTGAATATCTAGAAGTTTGAATGTGATAAGTAACACGTAGCTTATTGTCAAATGGAAAAGTTGAAGAAAAAGTGAATTAATTGGGTGTGTCGAAAGCTAGTCGATGATTTGAGTGAGGTAGGGTATACCACGTATGTCCTATACCACTATGATGACTAAAACTCACGATGATTAGGAAAAAGTCGCCTTATGATTGGAGTAAGGTAGGGTATTATCTCGAAATGTCCTATTCTGCTATGAGGGCAATAGCTTCTTCTAATGTGTGTTTAAAAGTGAATGAATTCAATCAACTTAAGATATGTTATGAATTAAATGAAAGACTTAGTTATCGTCTATCTTATCCCCAGTAGAAGCCCGATAGATATCTTTGTAGGATTATCCTCGAGTATTTCGTAAAGGTCTAAATATATTCTATCATATTTTTCGGGATATGTCACGTTTTGTAGGGTGCATCTTATAAGTGTCACTCATGGCTAGTTTGAAGGGGGTATTAGCTAGTTTTGCTTGAATCAATTCAAGTGTGGATTTAGTGGAAATTTATTATGGCTATGCACACACTTGGGCGAACCTCTAATCTATTGAATATGCTTTATATGTGTTGAGGTGTCTATATTTTTCCCGAGCCTTGATTATGTTTTGTTTTGCTCGGGACGAGCAAAAGCTAAGTGTGGGGGAGTTGTTAAGGGTGGTTTTATACGTTTTATGAGTATATATTTTATGTTAATTTCCCCCATATCTGGATAAATTGCATAGAAAATGAGCGTTTAAATGGATTTATTAAGCAAGTGGGGTTTTTAATGAGTTATTCACAAAATTGGTTTATTTTGGTGTTTTAATCTTGATTTTATGATTATTTGGAAGATATTACGTTTAGCGATGTTTTAATGTGCTGTAGGTACGTGTTGATGCTTAAATGATGATCACAAAGAGATGAGAGTCGAATTACATTGAAGAAAAAGGATAAAGATGAGAAAATCGCATTTCGAATAAATTTGAGCAGCCCATGTCCCGTTCAAATGGACGGGCGTTTGATCAAATGGACGGGCGTCCAGAGTGGATATGTTACATTCAGGAAGTTTGGACGCAGGGTGGACGCTGGGACGGACGGGCGTCTGAAGAAGACTCGGCCCGACTCAAAGTTGAGCATACTGCACGCAGCGCCGAGCGAGACGGACGGGCGCCCAACGCCGATCGAACGAGCAACCGACCTAGTTTTGACCTAGCCGACTTATTTTCCTATTTAAGCAGCAGCGCCCCAAACCCTAGGATATACATTCATAGAGTCGAAATTCATCTTGAAACACAGAGCAGCATTTTGTTCTTTCTGTTTTTGGTTTTATGCAATCAAAACAACTTTTTGATTTCAAGATCATTATGAGTAGCTAAACTCTTGGGTTGGACGAACGGGTGAAGCAATTCAAGAGGTGTTTTGGTTTTCTTATTTTTCTTCTGCGTTTGCAATCAACAAAAGGTTCGATTTCTATTGCGTTTATTTTGTGCTTGATATCGATAGATAAAGCCTGTGATATTCGTTTGATGATAGTTGAATGAACTCTAGATCACCAAGAATAGTATTGATTAATCAATTTGTCTAAAAACGAAAGTGATCAAATTGTTAACCTAGATAATAGATTCGAAAGAATTTATGCCTATCGTGCTTGAAGAATCAATCTTTGATAAAAGTTGATAAACAAATTATCTAAGAAATTAGTAATTTGCATTGGGTATAGGTTAATCTTGGCCTTTAGTTGATTTGCATGCATAGGAAATTAGAAGCCTTTATCGCTTTCTTGAATTGCGGATCCTTGTTCGATCGCCTTTCTCCCCATTATTTGATAAACCTAAAATTGTTAGTTTTGTGACACTTTTGGCCTAAACTTAAAAACACATTCAACCTCACGTTCTCGTGGGATCGACCCGAATAACCGCTTTACTACAAGCTTTGCACTTGGAGCGACTAACCGGATTTTTATTTCTTGTCTTTTTGTTTCATTCACAAAAATCCACCACATTCGTCGGAATCTGAAAGTGGCTCAAGACAGGCAGAAGAGTTGGGCAGATGTGAGAAGAAGACCGTTGGAGTTTGAGGTCGGGGATAGAGTGTACCTCAAGGCATCACCGATGAGAGGAGTGAGACGGTTTGGACAGAAGGGCAAGTTGAGCCCCAGATATGTAGGACCTTTTGTGATCTTAGCTAAAGTGGGACCTTTAGCTTATCGTTTGGAATTGCCAGAGTCCTTGTCAATAGTTCATAACGTCTTTCATGTGTCAATGCTAAAGAAATGTTTGACTGATATTGATACGGAAGCAAACGTTGCCCTCGAAATGGTTGAAGAGAACCTAACTTACCAAGAAGAACCAGTTTGTATCTTGGAACGGAAAGTAAAGCAAGCCAAGGGTGAAGATGTTCAACTAGTGTTGGTTCAATGGAGTAATCATACATCAGAAAAGGCAACATGGGAGAAAGAAGATGACATGATTGTTGAGTTCCCAGACTTCAAGAACCTTCCAGGTACGTTCAGTTTCGAGGACGAAACTTCTTTTAAGAGGGAAGGAATGTAATACCCCGATAATACGAGTAAGGGTATAATAGTAAGAATACGGATTTATATTATATATTTATCTGTATTTTTATATTATATATATCCTAACTTATTTTAAAAAGGGAATTTTTTAAAAAAAAGGATTTTTTTTAAAGGATTATTAATTTGGAAATTAAATTATTAAATGACAATTTAATTTCCTAAACTGAAACCCCCACCCCTTAATTCCCCTTTAATTGAGACGGCTCATCAGAAAGAAAAAAAAAGGGGGAGAAGCTGTGCGTAAAAAAAAAAGGAAGGAGAAGGAGGAATCTTCAACAATTTACTCAATCCGTTCATCGTTTGTGCAGACCGCGGTAGAGAGAAGTAATCGTCTCGTTGCAAGCGTTCTTTTGACATCAACAATTCTGTATTTCGTAATTATCAATCTTTTAGGTTCTTTTAGAATTGTATTCGTTTTGGGCAATTCTTGTGTTTAGGATGATATATAGGTTGTGTTGTTAATCGTAGTTGTCGTTTTGGTTTGTATAGATTGCGTAGAAGGTGAGGATTCGCAGCTGTTCCTGTTGTGTTTGGTTTTGGATCTTTTCCTAACTATTATCGAGATAAGGGGGTGTTTTAAACGGATTTTGGATGTTCAACCGTAGTCATCAATGTCGTTGGTATAAATTCTGTGTCCCTAGTTCTTGCTGTTATATATATATATATATATATATATATATATATAGTTTTTCCTTCGCTTACGGACGATATTTTGGTACTGTGGTAGTACCAGTTGATGTGTCACGATTGAAGGTGAAATTTCCAGAAATGAACAATTATGCAACACAGAGATAAGAATGCCGTGTGAAGGGTGAAAGGAAGAGAGAAAAGAGAGAAATGCAGGATTGAAGAAGAAGCAAAAGTAGATAGAAAGTAGGGAGTAGATAATTTCATTCCATCCTTCTCCATCCTTCCATTGATACACCTTATACCTCCACTCTCAACAACATTTCTAACAGACATGAAAGAGAAAGACAATGGCCCAACAACGGCTAAATAAGCTAATAAACCAAAGCAACTACATAATTTAACTAATTGACCCAACAATTGGTCGAACCATGGTTAAGATAAAAAAACATAATTATGAAAATAAAACTCATAACATGACAATTCTTCCCCCTTAAAAGGCTGCATTGTCCTCAATGCACAAGAAATTCTGGGAATTGCTTCTTAATGAAGGTAAAGTCCTCCCAGGTGGCCTGATCCTTGTCCAAATTGTACAATTTAATCAGCCATTGTACCACAGGAAGATTATGACGCTTAACAGTCCTGATGTCCAACCTCTCTTCCGGATACAGAACCATTTGACCATCAGCAGATGTAATTGGATGGGAAGAACCCAGTGTTGGGACTGCACCAACAAATTTCTTGAGCATGGAGATATGAAACACTGGGTGTAGTTGAGATGTAGATGGTAACAACAGCCTATAAGCTACAGCACTGATCTTCCTCTCTATCTGATAAGGACCAAAAAATCTTGCAGCTAACTTCACATTCCTCCTCACTGATAATGAGCTCACTGCAGATGGTCATAATTTTTACTTAACTAACAATCACCTTCTTGGAACTCCTTCTCAACTCTTCTCTTATCAGCATTTGTCTTCATCCTTGACTGTGCTTGGACTAAATGATCCCTTAATTCCCTCATCAATATCTGTTTCTGTTTTAAAAAATCATCCACAGTAGCAGATTGTGAAGTATGAAAGCTTCCCAGTGGTAAGGTTGAAGGGGGATAACCATATAGAGCTTCAAAAGGTGTTCTATTGAGAGAGGAGTGGTGGCAAGTGTTATACCAATGTTCAGCAAAAGGCGGCCATGACCTCCATTTCTGTGGTCTGTGGAAAACCATACTCCTCAAATACATCTCCAAGCATTGGTTCACTCTCTCTGTTTGCCCATCTGTTTGAGGATGATAGGAGGAACTCATCTTAAGGTCTATCCCAATCTTATTCATTAATTTAGACCAGAAGGCTGCTGTAAACACCTTATCCCTGTTTGTTATAATCTCCTTAGGTAAACCATGTAACTTGTACACATTCAAGAAGAATTCTGTGGCCACCAATTCAGCTGTATACTGCTTTATCAAAGGAATAAAGTGTGCAAACTTGGTGAACCTGTCAACCACTACTAAAATCACCTCCTTACCCTCAGAAACAGGTAGACCTTCCACAAAATCCATCCCTATACTCTCCCATGCCTGCCCTGGTATTGGTAATGGCTGTAATAGACCAGCAGGGTGTTGGTGGACATCTTTGCATTGCTGACAAGTTATACAACTCTTAACCATTTGCTCCACATCCCTTCTAAGGTGAGGCCAAAAGAAAATAGATGATATCCTCTTATAGCATGCTGTTATTCCAGAATGTCCCCCAACAGGAGCTTGGTGAAGCTGATGTAGAATATCATTTCTCAAATTCCCTGTGGCTCCAACATATATCCTACCCTGATACTTTATGACTCCCTGATGTAAGGAAAACCCCTCAACAGCATTCGCATCTAAGGTTAATTTCTGCATATACTCAATAGCTAACTGATCATCCACATAACTGTCTGAAATTTCTTGTAACCACTGAGGAATTAAGGCAGTAATGGCCCCCAATGATTCTGTACCTCCTTCATTTGGAACATGACTCTGTCTTGATAGTGCATCAGCCACTATATTATCCCTGCCTTTCTTATACTCAATCTTAAAGGACAATCCCAATAATTTCGAAATTCCCTTTTGCTGTAAAGTTGTAGTAGCTCTTTGCTCCAATAAATATTTAAGGCTCTGCTGGTCGGTCTTAATGATAAATTCACTACCTTGTACATAATGTCTCCATTTTGACACAGCCATGATGACAGCCAATAATTCCTTCTCATATGTTGATAACCCCAACTCTCTAGTTTTAAAAGCCTTACTAAGAAATGATATAGGCTTCCCTTTTTGCTGCAATACTGCCCCAACACCTGTTTGATAGGCATCTGTCTCTATATAGAAAGGAATAGAGAAATCTGGTAGGGCAAGCACCGGTGCCTCACACATAGCCTTTTTAAGAGCCTTGAATGCAGTTTCTGCTTCTGGATTCCAAATAAAACTGTCTTTCTTGAGTAAATCAGTCAATGGCCTAGCAATACTCCCATAATGTCTTATGAATCTCCTGTAGAAACCAGTAAGTCCCAAAAATCCCCTCAACTCTGTCACTGTGGTTGGGCTGGGCCACTCTTGTACTGCCTCAACTTTCTGTGGATCAGCTTGTACTCCCCCTTCTTGTATAATATGCCCTAAGTACTCCACCCTCTGCTGACCAAAAGAGCATTTATTCATCTTAGCATAGAATCTGTGTTCCCTAAACACCTCCAAAACCTCTCCAATATGTTTGACATGTGAAGGAAAATCAGCACTATAAATCAAAATGTCATCAAAGAACACTAGGACAGATTTTCTAAGAAATCTTTTAAGAATACCATTCATACATTTCTGAAAAGTTGCTGGTGCATTAGTTAGCCCAAATGGCATAACCTTGAACTCATAATGCCCCTGGTGAGTCACAAAAGCAGTTTTTCCCATGTCCTGTGGCTTCATTCTAATCTGGTGAAAGCCAGACCTCAAATCTATTTTAGTAAACCATTTTGCCTGCCCCAATTCATCTAGCAATTCATCTATAATTGGTATAGGAAAACTATCATTAACTGTCTGTTCATTCAATCTCCTGTAATCTATACATAACCTCCATCCCCCATCTTTTTTTTTAACTAGTAACATAGGTGAGGCAAAAGGGTTGTTACTTGGTTGGATAATGCCCTGCTTCAACATGTCCTCAATCAGTCCTTCTATCTCCCCTTTTAACTGATGAGAATATCTATAAGGCCTGAGCTTGAAAGGAGAAGTGCCTTCATGTAAATTGATATCATGAACCCACTCTCTATCAGGTGGTAGGTCTATTGGTTCCTGAAAAACATCCTCATATGCTTGCAATAGCTTCTGGATTTCAGGATCAATGTATCTTGTCCCTAGCATTGACTCAGATTTAATGGAGTAGAAACACCCTAGCTGATGTGATTCTTACGAATCAAATCCTTTGTTTTGCCCAGGAAGAAATTGAAGGTAGTCAATACGAGCTACGATCCGCGCCTTAGACCAAGACTACAGTTGGAACGCCACAACGTAATGCTCACTTACGTTGATAAGTTCTCAAAGGGGGCGATCCTCCAATCCAAGAGAATCTCACACACAAGGTGCACAATTAAGACAATACTTAATCAAATAATATTTCACTCAATGTAGGTATATTGATGTCTTCTAAAAGAACATGTAGAATGCCTTTATATAGGCTACAAAATAAGAGACAAATAACTTCACTAAGAATGGGACAAATTACTTAGTAATTTTCGCCACTTTATTTCCTAGTGGGCCTAACTTGCAACTAATAAGCCCAAATGACATTTATTTGCTAAAAATAAACACTTAACTCAATATACTAACATATGGGCAACTTTTGACACGGGCTCAAGGCCGTTTTATTCAATAAAACACCGAAACTAAAATAAACAAAATAAATCACTATGATTGTAATTTAACCAAGCCCATCTTCATTGTCTTCAAATAATGCTTGGGTGGATCACATCATTCCCTCCCGGTTGGGAAGGATCGTCCCTCGATCAAAGGGATACTTGAAACCACCGGATCAAATAGAAACCTTGGACCAACATACGCCGGTGAGTCCATATCTTGAATACCACCAACAAAATAAAACAAAGTGAACAATGAACTGTCCTCCTCTCGTATAATGAAATGGAAGCAACATAAAATTAGCAATAACGAAATCCAACGAATTACAATTCGGGAGGAACGGATCGTAATAATCGTGTAAACACCGTAACGTTTTGAATAGCATCATCACGCCAATCGAGTTCACAGCCTTCAACAGTTTCACCATCAAAATAAAGTGAATCATCTTGTACCTGAACGGAAAGATGAATACAATTGTGAATAGTTGGTAACTCCTCAAATTCCACAGTATCCTCTGTCAGCACTATATGAACATCTGTAACAGTAATCTCAGTGACAACCTCATTCATGCGAACTTCAACCTCAATCGGACTTACGTCAGCCTCAACGACCAATTCAGCCTCTGTAGTAACAACAACAACATCAGCAACAGGAAGGTCAACATGAGCCTCAGTCGTGAGAACTGTCTCATCAACACTCTACTACCAACTCTTCTAAAATTTCAGGTCTTTTAAAATCCACCACACCCTCACATTCTTTCTCTGTCAACTCCTCAGTATAATTGTTACACGCAAAGATCTGGTCTAGCTTACTCTCCCAATCAAGATATACCGAAGCACTACCGGAACCCGCAAAACTAGGAAGCTTCATCTTTACCTGTGTCATATTATTATCCGGGATGAGCACATCTTCGTCAACATTTCCAACTGCATGATCACGGTTATTCGGAGCATGAAGTACACGGAGCGGTTGTCGAAGTCTAGGTACCGCAACAATAGTAGTTTGGTTGTGCAACAGCAGGTTGTGCACCACGATTAAGATTAGCCATTTGCGCTGTTAAAGTCTCAATAGAAGCCCTTATAGCAGTCATATCCGCAAAAATCCTTTCAAACTTTGCATTATTTTCGGCATTAAATGCCTTGCTAAATTCTTTGACAAGGGAAGCCAATCTCACTTCAAGATACTCATTACTCAAATTTTTAGAATGTTTAGAGTCCTCCATAGGATAGACAATAAATCCTCACCAAACTCTCGTGTTTGCACTCACCCTCTCTCTTGTGGAAAGTAAAGCACCCTTTTATGAACAAAGCAAAATAACAAGCAAAACGAATCTAGGCTAAAGGTGGGCTAAGACTCTGGGTAGGACGGGTGTTTGGTTATGTCGGATTGGCGTCTGCCTGTGGACGTGCGTTTAATGATATGGACGGGCGTCCGGATAAAATTTGATGGTTACGAAAATTAGGTTAACGGTGGTGGCGGCTGGGAATTTAGGTCAAGTTTATGTTTGCTGTTGGCTGTACACGGCAACAAAGCTGATTTCAGGCATGATAAATTACGAATTTGAAGTTGCACAAAAGAGATAAAATTTAGATATGGAAGTGTACTATTCAATCGCAAAATATCAGAATTTTTGGACGTAAATGGAAGATTTTACGGATTTTAAGGTAAGCATTGGTTTTCCGGGCAGTTTGTAGATCTAAACTGCAGAATTTTCAACAATTTTTTGCAATGGACTCCGGGGAGAATTTCGAAAATCACAAAAGAGAAAAGTTGTAAGAAATTTAATGATCTACAACTTTTATCTTAAACACTTTTCGATTTGAGAATGTATTAGGGGTCAAAACACAAGAATACGAAGCTGATCACAGGATTTGACGATTTTGACAAATTTATTTGTTGACACTTTTTGAACGATTTCCACTGAGAATTTAGAGAAACACAAAGAATGAAACTTGTAGATAACACAAAGAACTAAAACATATAATTTTTTTGGAATTTTTTTTTGGAGTGGAAACTGACGATTTAAAGAAGAACACTAAAACTGGAAAAACAAAAAATTTCTGGGGATGTGGAGAACACAATTTGATGAACAACGAAGAACGAAAATAAAACGAAAAGCGAAAAATGGATATTTGATTACCGTCAATTCATCGAGCTCCGATACCAATCGATGTGATTCTTACGAATCAAATCCTTTGTTTTGCCAGGAAGAAATTGAAGGTAGTCAATACGAGCTACGATCCGCGCGCTTAGACCAAGACTACGGTTGAACGCCACAACGTAATACTCACTTACGTTGATAAGTTCTCAAAGGGGCGATCCTCCAATCCAAAAGAATCTCACACACAAGGTGCACAATTAAGACAATGCTTAATCAAATAATATTTCACTCAATGTAGGTATATTGATGTCTTCTTAAAAGAACAAGTAGAATGCCTTTATATAGGCTACAAAATAAGAGACAAATAAACTTCTGCTAAGAATGTGGGACAAATTACTTAGTAATTTTCGCCACTTTATTTCCTAGTGGGCCTAACTTGCAACTAATAAGCCCAAATGACATTTATTTGCTAAAAATAAACACTTAACCCAATATACTAACATATGGGCAACTTTTGACACGGCTCAAGGCGCTTTTATTCAATAAAACACCGAAACTAAAATAAACAAAATAAATCACTATGATTGTAATTTAACCAAGCCCATCTTCATTGTCTTCAAATAATGCTCAATTTGGATCACATCACTAGCAGCCCAATTGCTCCTTCCTTTAAAGAATTTTTGAGACCCTTGCAGCTCATAATCTTGAGTTGTGCTTCTTTTGTACTGTGAAGAATGATGTCCTCCCCATCTTTTTTGAATGACAACTTCAAATGCTCAAAGTCAAATAATATAGGACTATATCCTTTCATCCAGTCTACCCCAAGGACCATGTCACAACCACTTAGTTTTATAAGCCTCATATCATGCTGAAATCTGTGCCCTCCCATCAGCCAAGGCAAATTAGGACATACTTGATTACTCACCATCTGACTGCCATCAGCAACCGTGACTAACATTGGTTTAGCAGGCTCTACCACACAATGTAAGTCCTGAGCTAACTTACTATCCAAAAAAGTTTGTGTACTACCACTATCAATGAGCACTGAAATGTTCCTCTTCCTCAATTGACCCTGTATCCGAATTGTACTAGCAGTAGTTTGGCCAGTGAGAGAGCTGAGTGAAAGCTGGGAGAATTCACAAGAACCTTCAGTATTTAATTGGACAGTAGGCTCAACAGCTTCTGATATGATTTCCCCCCAAACTTCTTCACCCTCAGCAAGGATAAAGTTGAGTTCCTTATTTTTACATTTATGGCCCGGTACAAACTTCTCATCACACCTAAAACACAGTCCCTTAGCCCTCTTTTCTTGTAGTTGAGCAGGGGTAATGGTCCTATTAAAAATAGTGGCTGGTTTTGGAGTATCCACAGGTTTGACTGTGTTTAATTTCTGTCCAACAACTGGTCTGAAACCCCCTTTGGCCCTGGACAAAATGTGATCAGAGATGGCCTCTTGTGCCCTAGCAATTTCCAAAGCTTTAATAGCAGTTTTGGGATCCAATATTCTCACCAAGGGTCTAATATCAGTCCTCAGTCCCCCAATAAATCTGTTAACAAAGTATGAGTCAGGCAGACCTGGATTATATTCTTGTACCAACGATTTAAGATCCTCATATTTGGCTAGGTACTCATCAACTGATCCTACTTGCCTTAATTTCTCAAAATCATCTAATACGTCCTCAATGGCCTTGTTACAGAACCGTCTACAAACCTCCCTACTAAAAAGGGGCCAGGATACTTGAGGAAAATCCACCCTCCAACCCCCATACCACATATCAGCAGCTCCCTTCAAGTACAACTCAGCAATACCAACCTTATGATTATCTGGGGTACGATTTATATGAAAATAGCGTTCACATCTTCTCACCCATCCTCTAGGATCAGTACCATCGAAAACAGGAAATCAAGCTTAGGATGTTTTACCTCATATGGCGCTGATTCATAATCCGCCTTAACAAATTGACTGTGCCTTGTGAATGAAGAAGGAGTGGGAAGCAGGGGTGCTGATCGATCCTCATTCATCATGGGTGCCTTGTTCTTCTCCTTATCCCTCGAAGGGTCTTCGACTGCAGCAATTAACCGGTCAAATTTTGATCGGAATTCATCCATCTCCTCCTGATGCTGTTGTTGGAACTGAGCTAAGTCTTCTTTGATTTCAGATCGGAATCGGGTCAGATCTTCATCCAGCTTTGCATGCAACCTTGTATACTCATCTGAAGTCCTTGAACGAGTACCGTCCGCCATTACCGAGGATTGTACTGCTCTGATACCACTTGTCACGATTGAAGGTGAAATTTCCCATAAATGAACAATTATGCAACACAGAGATAAGAATGCCGGTGAAGGACTGAAAAGGAAGAGAAAAAGAGAGAAATGCAGGATTGAAGAAGAAGCAAAAGTAGATAGAAAGTAGGGAGTAGATAATTTCATTCCATCCTTCTCCATCCTTCCATTGATACACCTTATACCTCCACTCTCAACAACATTTCTAACAGACATGAAAGAGAAAGACAATGGCCCAACAACGGCTAAATAAGCTAATAAACCAAAGCAACTACATAATTTAACTAATTGACCCAACAATTGGTCGAACCATGGTTAAGATAAAAAAACATAATTATGAAAATAAAACTCATAACATGACATGATGTCGAATAGAAAAAAAGGGGGCATGCATCTGTACCGTTTTTCTTTTCAGTTGCTTGTTGCTGTCAAATTTTATGGTCCGAGGGCCCGTAAAAGAAGAAAAGTAATATTAGCCATGTTCTTTGTTTCATTCTGTGGAACAATAATAATAATAATTATTCTATATAAGGATGGTATTTATAAACCTGAATATTATACGATGTGAAATTTAATTATTATTTGTGTACAACGTGTTATGGTTTGGTGTGTATGTCTTTTGAGATATTAATTGGAATGTGATGAAGTCTAACTTTCGACTTAGTCATGCTTTAAAGATCAATCGCCACAACCGACACTCTGCGGGGAGAAGGTGGTAGCGTAAAGCGGTTGTTTAGACCTTGCGGGGCCATTGGTTTAATAGTCATTAATGCCTTTTACAACGTGCTAGGTAGTTAATCTAGATTGTCAAGGATTAGATGTCCTTAGGAAGCCTTTTTAAGTGGAATGAACTTAGGTGGTTAGATTAACTACGTAATAAACATATGTGATGAGTCTAAAAGCTAAAACGTTGTAATTCTTGGTGATGCACATTTATGATTCGCAGCATGAAATCATTTCTCATACGTAACGGACAATATTCGGGTTTTGGGAAATTTTCCACACGGAACCATCCGTGCCATATGAGGTGCTGAATATGTCCCGGTGCATACCCATCATTCGGGCATTGTGTCCTTGAATTACAATGTAACATAGATAATTGCTCGTGATGGTGCTAACAGACTTAGCAGAGGGGAGTGTATTTTAATACAACATATGTGGTAGATGTGTAGATCAATGTGTGTTACCGATCTTCTACCCCTTACTGAGTACAAAATGTACTTACCCCTTTTCCTTATTGTACCCCACCCGGAGAAGATTGGCAGGTAGATGAGTTTGGCTATGACAATAGTCAAGATGCAGACGTTTGAGCTTGGAGTTCGAGATAAAGTTTATTTTAATTTTCATTGTTTCAATAATACATTGGAATTGTAAACGTTTAACGTTTGAGATGCCACTAGTCTTTTAGCTTCCCGTTTTATCTTTTTTATTTGGGATTGTAATAGTTTAAACAACATTTAATTCTATTGTTTCTTTTGAGGATGCTCTTAGACTTGATTTAGAACTTTGATCGATATGTTTTGTTTGTCGTTTGACATTCCCAAGTTATTCTTTTAAGTCTTCCGCTTTGCAATTGATATTAATGTATGATGACGTAGGCTTACATATATATACTTCTTTGATTTATTAAAGAAAAAAATATATGCGTGCCGGACGTTCTTTCCGGATAAGGACTCGGTATCCGGAACGGGGCGTCACATCATCTTTCGGTAATGTTTTTGTGATCACTTTTCGGGGGATTTAGCTTTTTCGAAATACTATCATGATGGTTGATACAATGTAATACTAGCCATATATTATTTTCCGGTTTGACTATAATTTAAAGTCTCAAAATAATATCATGATGGTTGATACAATGTAATACTAGCCATACAATATATATATATATATATATATATATATATATATATATATGTTAAAGTGTAGAAGATCATTTGAATACATATTTGACCACCCCAGGCATGTGTGTGTTCATGAGATAATCCTCCCAATCAATGACTTGAGGATCAAATACCAACTGATCCTTGTCTCTTGCTATCATCAACATCTTTGTATTCTTGTCATCATAACTGCACAAAAAATGGTGATGAAATGTATATAATTAAGTATTTATTGTTTCTTCAACTAATTATAGACAAAGAATTAATTAATATCTTGATAGATAGATACTTACATGCCCTTGAAGAACAAGTAAGGTCCATATAGGTCTATCATTTTCATAACAAACATGATTTTCATATGGAGGTCATGATAGAAGCCATTTAATGAATGGCATAGAGCTGAATTCAGTACTTTTAATCCCTACAAACACCGGTTCCAAAACATATATATCAAAAGTTAGTATCATTGTGTGTGTATATATATATATTTATATAATGTTACTGTCACGACCACTCTGACAGAATAAATGCTATAACATGATATTATATTGAGACCTCCCTTATGACGTGACATTTATCTAAAGAGAAATCTCACTACCACATCAGTAGTGGTCCCACTAACTAATAAAGGTTGTGGGTTTGTTGGGTTACGTACTATAGCACAATAAATATCACAACAATGTCGTCGGTTGGGACCTCTATAATTAGACGGCATATGATTAGGGATCTCAATTCCACGTAACATAACATGATGTGGAAGTGAGACATCTAATGATGCGACATCCGTTTACTGAGTCTAGTTGTAAAATCTCATATCGGTAAAATAAAATCCTGCTCACCCTCATATAAGTGTGAGGAATAAATGTCTTGTCAACTCGGGTTAGCCCTTTTAGACCAAACGAGGACGGTGGTCTAAGCAGTTGACCGGACCATTTATGACTCATTTAGCGCTACCAGGCCCGGGGTCTGGGGGCGTTATAGAATGGTATCAGAGTCGACTATCATACGGAACTAAGTGCCACACCGTAAGAGGCGGTGGGGGCCACTTCTAGAATCCTATGGTAGAGACGAACTGGGACAAATCCACTAGGGCACATCTTGGCCGTCCTGGCGAGGACGTCAGTCCCTTAAAAGGTGGGAGAATGTAAAATCCCACATCGGTAAAGTAAAGTCCTGCACCCCCATAGAAGTGTGAGACATAAAGGTCTTGTCAACTCGGGCTAGCCCTTTTAGACCAAGCGATGACGGCGGTCTAAGCAGTTGACCGGACCATTTATAACTCTTTTAGCGCTACCAGACCCGGGGTCTGAAGGCGTTACACTAGTAGTATTATTGCCACATCATGTGTGATCCTATTAAGAAATAAGGTTATTGCATTTTTTGTGTCATTTTGACACAACAAATGTCACAACGTGATCTATTAGTGAGATCATTATGATGCGACAATGATACTCTTTTTTAAACAGAAGTCACATCATAAGATGTCTCAGTGTCACATCATATGATATGATATTTATTGTGACAGAATAATTGTGACAGCTACATTATTATAATTGTTTTATTGTAATTTGATGAGAGAGAAGCAAAAGTAAAACCTTGAGGGGGAGAAAGTAATGGATGTTCATGAACCTCTTAAAGCTATCCATTGTTTGGAAAAATTGAACCTTTCCGACAATGATAGGCTTTCCATCTTTATTAATCCATGGATTCTTCATGAAGTAACTCATGATACAATCTTGAAGAACACCAAAATACACAGGGTTTGATGATGATGATCCAATATGATATATTATGCTCCTCTCACAAATTTCAATGGACTTATGTTGATGTGCTATCATAGCCATGATCATGGCATTCACCACCATGTCTGCTGGGATCTGCATGCATATATATGTTATTTCATTAAAAATCATTGTTTTAGATAAGGGTAATCAGAAAATTATGATGCAGGGACTTTCTATTTAAAACGGGTCGTCGGATGACTCTCACGTGTACAAAGAAACAAAATTATTTTATCTCTTCTTGTACACGTGTCAGTTATCCGATGACACATTCTAATAGAAAGTCATTGCATAAGAATTACTCAGGGCAATGATACATTCGGTACGGATTTCCATTACATGCATCTTTCAATGTGCATACATCATTGATTATAAATGGTATGACTCATATCAATCAATATTTCATACCGTACTCATGGTTGTTGTCATAGATGTGAAGCTGAATTTGGGGCTATATATATGTATTTGCACCCAATCTACTGGTGCATCACATCGATTTCACGGAACCGGTCTTGTGAAATTCGGTTTTGGAATCAACAAGCCAGTTGCTAAGAAAAAGGTAGAACCACCGACTTTTCAATGATCGATTCTCACAATGCATCTATGTGAAGTCGGTTTTGGCTTTATCAAAACCAACTTTCATAAAATCGATTCCACTCTGGTGTACAGAGAATTTGATGCATAAAAAAACTCGATGGGATGCAAATAAAGACGCTCGTACAATTTATGACATTCTGAGTAATAATAAAGTAAAAATAAAAGAAAAGAGAATGTCTTACTAGGTCCACTATGGTTTTGTGATCTCCAATGAAGTTTTTAATTTTTCCCTTAGCATAACCAATAGCTATGCTGTCAACAGTCCTGTCATTTATATAAATAGATAAATAACAACAACAAAATAAATAAATAAATAAATAAATAATAGATAATTCAATATTTAAATAAATGAAAAGTATAAGGAGGTGCATGTAGCTAGTAAAAATTAAATTAATTACCTGACCCCTCAACCCAACCAGGAAGGGTTGTTTGTAAGTACTAGTGATGATTGTTGGGCGAATGATTACAAGAGGAGTGTTTCCTCTATAATGCTCCAAAATCATCTCTCCCATCGCCTTTGTAAATACATATGTATTTGGCCATCCGTATTTCTTTGCTCTATAAAATAGGGAATGCATGCATACGGTTTAGTTTGTATACATGTTAATATGAATTAATGCTATTTCTATAACAATCTTGTTGATATCACAACATATATATATATATATATATATATATATATATATATATATATATATATATATATATATATATATATATATATATATATATATATATATATGTGTGTGTGTGTGTGTGTGTGTGTGTATTTATCTATCTATCTATCTATCTATCTATCTACTATATATTAAAAGTGTGAGTGTGTGTCTTTCAAAATGTGTTTCTCCTAATTTAAATAATTAATCAATTAGTTTTAAATAAAAATATAAAAATGAAAATCAAGTAATTACAAGTAGAAACACGACATAAAAAATATACAAACAAAAATCATCAAAATCCTTGATTGATTATTCATTATTAATTACGTAAAATAGAAAATACTTAAATTATAAATATATAAAAATATGAATAATTCCTTGATTTAATTAAAAATATAAAAACATAAATCATCAAAATCCTTGATTGATTATTCATTATTTATTACTTAAAATAGAAAAACAAAATTACAAATATAAAACGAAAATATGAATAAATCCTCGATTTAATTAAAAATATAAAAACATAAATCATCAAAATCCTTGATTGATTATTCATCAATTAATCATCATTAATTACTTAAAATAG
The DNA here is from genome assembly GCA_026214975.1 of Gentiana macrophylla. Classification (NCBI taxonomy): domain Eukaryota; kingdom Viridiplantae; phylum Streptophyta; class Magnoliopsida; order Gentianales; family Gentianaceae; genus Gentiana; species Gentiana macrophylla. Next base: position 81,313,734 of record CM047813.1, on the reverse strand, counting down.
GAAAAATGAAATTACAAATATAAAAACGAAAATATGAATAAATCCTTGATTTAATTAAAAATAAAAAATTAAATAAAAATATATATATACAAAAAACCATCAAGGTCCTTGGTTCAGTTGGTTGATTATTGATTAAATAATCATTATAAAACAATTAAAAATAGAAAGATGACAAAAATATAAAAAAATTGTACATCGTTAAATACCTTGATTATTGATTATTTATTAGAAACCGAAAATAATTATTAATACGAAACACTCAATAGCTATTGAAAATCCGAAAAGAATACTATGGTGATGAGACAAAAAAAAAGAATATTATGATGAAAGAAACATCATCCACCAAAGGTAAAGGTAACACATTATACGTCATTTCAACCAATATATGTGATGTGTAATTTTTATTTTTATTTTAATTTTACAACAAAGATAAGCACAATATGAAATTTGCTTCATACACAAGCGGAATGAAAAGTATGTTATTATTTATATTATCATCGCTTCCATCGGTATATTGAGAAGGTTGTTTTTTGTGAAGGTAAAAAAGACAATGCGAACAGACTATAAGTTAAAAGAAGATTCTCAACTGACCAATGATGAACGATGCAATAAGATTATAAGTATCGAGGAAACTAGAAGAAAAAGAGAAGGTGAATTGATAATGCTATAAATCGCAATGGTATGTGAAGATTTCTTGAAAATATGACTAAACATTTTTAGTTTATATATAAAAATACATACATACAGCATTCTCATCACCTCATTCAAATGGGAGATCAACGCAAGTAATGATTGATGGTGTCATTACACACCAGTCAAAGACTTGAGCAAAAGAAAGAAACAACAAGAATAATAAGAAAAATAAAAAAAAAATATAGAAATGAAACAAGCATGTCAAATGCAATAACCTCATCGTTTTTATCAACATCAACTACATAAACATTCATGTGAGACAATTCTATTATGTTATTTCACCGCTTTCAAAGAAGATGCAGGAAAAGAGGTTTATTAGAATCGACTGAGAGCATCGCAGAATGCTTAAATGAAGCTATTGTCATTTAACTGCCTAATGCATTAAGAAAATTGTTTGCTACTCAATTAATCTACTATTAACCAACAAATATTCGGCAACTATAGGATACATATTGGGAATTAATGTCGAAAGATTTCATGTGAGATCGTACAAAGTCAGTTAAATCAATTAAGGCCAAAACTTTGGAATCCATAAATTATTTTATGGAAAGCATGGGTAAAGACTTGACATATTACGACTTGCAAAGTATATAAGAAGATGCAACAACATTGTATAATATATACTAAGAGCGATTCGTGATGAATTGTCTATAGAGATTTCCCAAGAAGATTTCATTTAGAAGAAATGCTTAATCATGAACAACAAAGTATACTCAAAAATTTCTCTATAAGGTTAGGAAAACATATTTATATAAGGGCTCGCTAGAAAATCTAAGAATGAGACAATAGATAGCTATAAAAACATCCACATCAAGAGTTGCAGTTGAAATTATGCTCTGTGGCGAATCGCTTATTCACATTTTAAAATTCCAAGTGCGCATGAAACAAATATGTGCAATATTTCAAAGCAGAGTGGAAATACAGAATTACTATGAAAAGTAAGTCTAATAGCAATTGAGACACTTGAAAAAAGCTTAAAGGACATCATGAGAAATTCTAACGTATTTAGAAGATAGATTGTTGTATTTGGAGGTGATTTTAGACAAGCGATTCAGGTACCAAATGAACGATATTACAAACAATGAAGGCAAGCATGATGAAGTCATATTTGTGGTCAGTGATGGAAAAATTATATCTTTCTAAAAATATGAGAGCAAGAGAAGATCTACATTTCAGTCAATATTTATTAAGGATGAGTTGTGGAGAATAACCAACAAACACTAAAGGAGACATAGAGTTACCAAACGAAATGATCATTGAATATGATGAAAACAATGATGAAGTTTTCGAAAATCATTTAAGCAGTTCTATCTTTCCATATATATAGGAGAACACTTTCTCAATAGCATACATTACAAGCATTGCAATACTGGTCACATATAATGACATGTTGATAAGTTGAATGAAAAATTGATATCAACCTTTCCAGATGATGGATATTGTTTCATAGCTTTTATAAGGCTACTGAAGACAATAATGATTATTATCAAGAAGAATTTCTCAATACTTTGACACCAAATGAATTGCCTCCTCACAAAGATAATGCTGTTAAGAAACTTAAATCTAGCAGAAGGATTATGCTATTGTACAAGGATGATATGTAAGTGGTTCAAAGGAAATATGATTTATGCTGAAATCACAATTGGGAAACATTAAGGAAAGCATGTTTAATCCCACATTCCATTCTCACAGGCAGATAACAAAGGATACCCATTTCATTTTACATGAAAGCAATATCCTCTACGTCTTTTCTTTGCAATGACGATCAATAAAGCACAAGGACAAACAAAACCATCCGCAAGAGTTTAATTGCCTCAGACGGTGTTCTCATGGACAACTATGTTGCACTTTCAAGGGAATTTCAATATCAACAACTAAGGTGTTGATCAAACTCAAAGATCAACTAGACAACATCCACAGATGTACAAAAAATATAGTATACAAACAAGTTCTACAGTCTGGTACGTAAATATTATATTCCTTTATTATCATTATTCCATTATTTTCATTAAATAATTCATACTTACTCTTATGAGCTCTTACAAAAAAAAAACGACCCTTATTAATGAATAATGAAAGCACACAAAGTTTTTACACTTTTTAATGACCCAATTTATGCTATAAAAGTAGAGGACACGTGGAGAATGAAAGAGCACAATAACGACAACTGCATCATTAAACATTGAAATCTAGAGTGATATTTTGTATTTCTATAAATTTTTATTGTTTTATTATATATATATTCAACTTCTTACCATTTTATGTTTATCCCGAAATGCACAATAAGATCGACGATGTCCGAAATCGTCAAATTGGGATCATTAAACCAAAATCATCAAATAATTACGTTAAATTTATTTTAATTTAGGAAATACTTTAACCACTCACTCAAATAAATGTAGGGGTTCTATTGGCACTCCCTATTTACTACTTGAACCCACTTACTACTTGTACCACAAAATTTTACTTTTGACACCGCGGTTAATATTTCTATTATTTTCATACTTCATACACCACAAACTCTACTACTTTCACCACAACTTTTAAAAAATTCAAACTAGTCCTCCCAAAAATTCACCCCCCCCCCCCATTTTTTCCGGCGACCGCCGCCACCCCCACCCCCCACCCCCTCAATTTACAGCCCAAAACCATTTTCTCAACCACCCTCAAACACCCTCACCACCATCCTAACACTTCTTCATATTCCATATAGCATAACCCCTTTCTCCCATTTTTCCAATGACTCTCCCCCAAACCATTTCTCCGTAACCCCCTTTCAAACAAAGCACCCTCATTTCCGGCGACCCCACCATTTTCACGACCCAAAACATCATTCTTTTTCATTTCCACCACCCCGCAGCTGTAAGTGAGCATTAACGTTCGATTCGATTTGGCATGTTCGGCTCGAAAAAAAGTTCCGTTCGGGGCTCGCTCAGTATCATCAAACGTAGAATAGGGCCTTGGAAATTGGTATTCGGACAAACGAGCGAACATGTTCGAACATGTTCGGCTCTGTAGAGTTCTGGTATTTTTGGACATGTTATGTTATATTTTGGAATAGGGCCTTGAACATTTGGACATGTTATGTTATATTTTGGGACATGTAATGTATTATTTTGGTTTTGGACATGTATTTTTGAACTAGAATTATTTATTGGGTATTTTTGAATTTTCGGACCGAACATGTTCGAACTATTCAACTGCTCGAGAGCTAATAGTACCGAATTTTTTTCCCTTTTTTTAAGTTCGAGCCGAACCGAATCCTGATATTTTAGGCTCGAAAATTTTGAGCCGAATCGAGCCATGTATTCGAACATGTTCGAGCCGAACCGAACTACTCCAGGGTTCAGTAGGGTTCGGCTCGTTTACAGGCCTACACCCTGCCCCTTCCCCTCTACAAAACAGCTGCCCTCTTCCTTCCCCGACGCTCCATCTCCTCCCTCCCCTTTAACAGCCGCCGGAAAAGGCACCAACGCAGCACCATTATTTTTTGGAAACCCACCTGCAAATCGACACCCCTCGTCCATGGATGAATGCGTGATGGTTGGGAATGGAGGCCATAATGTTTTGGCAAATGAAGTGAGGGAGGAGGAGAAGAAGAAGAAGAAGAGAGTGGGAATTTTTTTTTTGTGTGGCAAATAAAGAGTTGCGATTTGGATGCTTGATTTATGGAAGGGGCAGCGGCTGAGGAGGAGGAAGAAGGGGGGTGGCGGCTGGGAGGGGAGTAGGTTAAGATAAATTAGGGTTTTGTTTTGAGGAAGGAAAGAAAACTTTATTTTTGGAATAATTATGGATTAAAGTGTAATTTTATTTTTTATAATAGTTATGTGGTGTATAAAGTAAAAATGTAGTGTGTAGAAGTAAAAAAATAATAATAACAAAAAGGGTGTCATAAGTAATAATGGGGGTACTAATAGAACCCCTAAATGTAATGCTATTAATTATCAATTCTAATTCAACAAAATAAATTAAACGTTAAAAGTCTATGATAAAATCACAATTAATCAAATAAAATAAAACCATAAAAACAGAAATCATATAATTCATCAAGATCTAAAATCAATTAAATAATCAAGTCTTCAAGCTCCTTATTGCAAAAAAAAAAAAATTCTTCAACATCCTTGATTGATTATTTATAATTATTCATTATTAATTAAAAAAGAAACGAATATCAATTAAGTAATAATAAAATAACGTAAATAAAAATATAAAAAATCATGAAGATCTTCCATTAAACAAAACCATAAAAGCGAATGTGATTGAGTGCCTATGTACCCAAAGGATTTGAGATCAAGCTATTAATAAAATTCTCGAATTAGTGAGAGTGAATCATATTTATATGATCCTCTTTCCGGAGAAGATGCGGAGCACATGATTGGGGACATGACTGAAATCATGGGACGGTTTACAGTTCGTGCCATAATAGAGTGGTAATCATAGAGGCATTATTGTGGCAATTATAGTATGCTAAATGACCCGACCGGTCTCAAAAACCTAAAGTCATCGATGATGATATGTCCGAGTGAGACACTTCATATAACATATTCATCAAAGTTATCTAAAGTATGAGGCCCTAAATTGGGGTGAGCTTGATGTCTTATATGGTAAATTGATCTCGACGTCGCCCATTAGGTGCCACGTGTATGACGTCGGGTCATACCCACCGTCAAAATCCTCACAGCACTGAGCTAGAACGGAGGTCATAGGTTAGGTCTTATTGGAGATGATGTTGCACTTCTTAAGAGGCGGAAACCCAAAGGTCTCTCGACATGAATGCGTTTTTCCACTATCTTTTGAAATTCAAATCTTCATTATCAAATTTTGAGATCCCGATTCACTTGCACCTTGGCATACGTACTAATCATTAAATCATGTAATCAAGACGTCTCTCGGACTTCACCATTATAAAATAAAATTCCCTAATCTGAATCTTTCTTTGATTTTCCATTATAATCAAAGTCCTTTGGTTTTTGAGTATATGCATTATCAACAAAGTCATTCATTTCTTCTTTCAAATCGAAATCCTCCTGAAATCTAAATGGCCTCTCAATCACGAAGTTTTGGGTTCATTTGAAAGTCCTCAACCCACTCAATGAGAAAGGTACAAACTCATCCAAGGTTGTGGTCGTACTTTTTGGTGTGGAGGATATTCGATCTTCCCTTACCGTCAACGCTGCCACGGAGGAGATTTTTTGGACTTAGGATATTGGTGAAAATATTCGAAGACTCGCCTCGTCATCATCGATGTGAGGGCCAATAAACCCCCTGCAAGTTTTATGACCGTTTACAAAGAAACAATTGGTGGGAGGTCTCCGATTGCCTTTGAATCCAGCCCTCATACATGTCTAGAGATTTGTCCGGTCCAGAGATTTTTTAAGTATCCATTCTTTTATGATTCAGGTGGTTTATATTATGTTGTAACAATAGACGTGTTCATAATGTTATGTTGTTTAGAATCTGTTTGTGTTGATGTTTATTCCACAATTGAATTTACAATTGAAACAATCAACTCATACAATGTTATCATTGTACACTATACAATTATTTTATGGTTAAACACATACTTAACAATATATAACGTTAAATTATGTTGTATTCATATAAATATATAAATTTAACCAACACTGACACGTGCAACGCACGTGCATTTTGCTAGTATATATATATGTGTCGGTGAGACTACTCATTATACGACACTGATGAGACCACTCATGATGTGACAGTGAAATCCTTATTCAAATAGGTATCAGATCATGAGAAGTTGTACGTTCTCCCACATCATGTTGTGACATTTAATTTATTGTTTCTAAGTGATTGTGGTGGTAACGGTAACATTACTATGTATATATAGAGAGAGAAGAGAGAATAACCTTTGGATGCCGAGATCCTTCATGGCAGATTTAACAACTTCATGAGAAGAGCAGACGGATTGTTTAAGAGTTTCATCAATTAGTTTCTCTTCTGCGTCAATGTCTAATCCTTTTGTACCATTTAGTGCTTCTCCCATTTGACATGGAGTTTCCTTTATTAAACCTTCTTTTTCCCCGCTCACGTAAGCTAATTAAATCATCATGACAAAAAAAACAATATTGCTTCGTTAATTAATTTAACGGAAAACAATGTAAGTGTATATTACCAGTACAATCATCACCATTGTACCCATATTACCCCTACCCGCCTCTCATAATTCTTACCTCTATCCTATTTATTACCCCGGAACCCACCCTATCTTAATTACCTAGCTAGCCCCACACATCTCACACTTATCCTTGCGTACCCTCACCCCACTCAACCCACATACATTCACACCTACCCCCACCAACCTTACATTACATATACCCTCATCCTACATACCCAATCCAAACTCTACTTACCCCTATCTCCACCCTTACTCATACCACCATCTGATCCCTACACTCACCCCGCACTTCCACCCTAACCAATCCTACGTACTCATGCACTTCACTTTACCCTCACATACCCTTTAACTTCATCTTACCCCACTCATACGCACCTCTCACGTTTACACAACCCTACATGCACCTCAACCTCAGACCACCTCATCCCACATGCCCCACCTCTCCCCACCTACCCTCTCAACCTCACCCATGCAAACTCTCTCACTCCATTGCACTCCCCACACCCTCCTCCATTATCCTCCTATCTTTCTTTTTTCCACAAACGAAAGGTTAACACACGCACCTTTAATTGTGCCCCAAATGAGGCTTGAAGCGTGGTTTCTTGTCAGGTTCTACCCTAGTGATAACCAGTAGGACGATATCTTGTTGACCACCATTATCCTCCTATCTTACCTACCTCAAACCCAACCCCCACGCCTTCTCCCTCCCCTATCCCACCCCTACCTTTACCCGCACCACCGTACACCTACCTCCATCCTTACTCATATTTATTTTGTTTTACAATATCTACTGTGACGTCGATCGATCCTCACCTGTGGATACATGAAGAAGCAAATTGATGTTTGCACAGGACTTGGCAAAGTTCAAGACGTGTTTGGCTCCCATCGTATTAATACCAAATGAGACATCATATCTACCAAAGAAAAAGGGAAGAAAAAGACAAAATCAGAAAACCAATACGTGCTGAGTTAGAACAAGAGGAGTAGGCCAAATTCACAAGTTTTTTTCAAGTTCACCTAAAAAGCAACCAAATAATTAATTAATCAATTAAGAACTATTAGGGTCATACATTTTTACAAAAATAATTTTTTTTTAAAAAAGAACCATAAAACAGAAGCATCTTGTCCGGTAACCGATCATTATGTATCATTTATGAAAACTAAATGATGTAAATATATTATTTTTTATATTACTTCGAGTGAACTTTTTTTTTACCACTTCGAGCAGTGGCGGATCCAGAAATATTGTTCAGCAGGGTCCATAAATCTTTTATAAAGTTAATAATTTTTTCTCCGGAATCCGAATTATTTTTCTATAAGTAAAATATGAAGTATTTTTATTTTTAACGGGGTCCACGGACCCATTTAAGTAAATGTACATCGCCTCTGACTTCGAGTGAACTTGAATAAAACTTTAAAATGTTTGTAACATATATATTCTAATGAAACTATGGTTTAGATAATAAGAAAAAGTATATTGACGCATAAAAAGTGCATAGAATACACATAAAGTGTTAGAATTACCATTTCTACCCCCCCCCCCCCCCCCCCCAAAAAAACTTAATCTAATGGGTCGATGTATATTTAACATTTTATATATTCAATACGCCCATCAAATATATATAAGCTTAATTTTTTGTAGAGGCCCAACACTTGTTTTTTTTTTTCCTGGAAAGATTATACTTGGAACAGGGTTTGAACGAAACCTCTGCTCTGATATCATTTTTGAATTATAAATCATTTCTTCCTAAAACTTAAGCTGATGGGTTGACAAATAACTAACATTTTATACATCTCAACCTAAACTAACCTTATTTTACATAAAATAAACTTACTTGACTTGTAATTCTTTCTAATTTTTCTATTAAAGTATCACACTTAATAAGATAATATAAAGCAAAGAAACCTTTCATAAAAGTTGGTGGTTGCAGCTAGGTTGACCACAATTTCCACTTCTGTCCTCATCTCTTCCAACATACTTGTGTCCTTGACGCCTAAATTCTTACATGTAATGTCACCAGCCACAAACTTAACTTTTCGTTCAATAAAACCATTTAGGTTTGACCCCCATTTCTCTTTTACCACATTGAATAACTCCTTATTCATCACCTACACACAATAATATATAATTATATAACATTATTACCACAAGTTACTTAATTAGGGTAAAAAAAATAAAATCATCATAAAACACTTTTACATCATTTATCAAGATATTAAAATATGTTAGTCATTTCGTTGTAATAATTTTGACACAAACATTACTCTGGCTACATATTCATTGTGACTAAGAACACAAAAACGGGATGATATTGTCAAGTTACAACATGATATGACAACTGATGTCATTTCGGTCCCTTTTGTTTAACGACATTTGCATTTTTTTTCTCCAATTAATCTTTCACTTTTTACACTTTAACCCATTATTTGTGTTTTTTTAACATTTTCGGTCCAAAGTGGATTTGTCTATATAGCTAATCACTACCATATAATGTACACGCACTCCAACCAACATAAACTGATGCGTGAGAAAAATGGCCTGAAAAACAAAACAATGCATGCATAGAAAATATGAAATATTAGGGACATAAATGTAACCAAATAAATATATATATATATCGTGAAACAAAAAGGACTAATAAGTGTATTTATCCCGATGCCATATCAGTTTGTGGCATTTGTATGCAATGTACAAAGGGAAATGTTGAATTGAACTTAACCTCAGTATTGAAACGCTGCAAAGCAGACTTATTATCAGATGCTCTTAAAAGAAGATAGAGTTTCTTCACATTTGGCTGTTCCCTCATAATCTTTTCAATAAAAACTGCAGCAAAAAAGATGCATTACATATCTTTTTTTATTATTAAAAAAACCCACAAAAAATAATTTTAAAAAAAAATTACTTTTTGCAAGAAAACCAGCTGCCCCAATGACTAGAATGGTCTTGTTTTCAAGAAACTCCTCAACACTGCCGAATTCCATTGATAATTAATATATACTAAAATGTAGAGAGAATACAATAAAATGAGAAAATATAAATAATTTAAGTGTGAAATAATGCTAGCAATTAATATGTGAGAAGGTTAGCTGCAAGAGAGCATGTAATATATAGGGGTGAAAAGGGATCCTCAAAAAAAGATACAAGTTGGAGTGCACGTTAGCTGGATCTTGTGAATGTATTTCTTGTTGTTGGTAGATTTTACTATTATCTGTCTTGTTAGTAACAAATACTCTTTCCATTTCGAAATAATTGAGTCAGTTGTCACAAAGATTTGTTCCAAAATAACTGAGGTAATTACATATTCAATGCATCATTTATTATGTTTTTCCTACATCTACTATTATTTATTAAGGAGTGAGAGAATAAATATAACATTGTATTAATTGATGAGGTCGAAATCATCACGGTGGCTCAGCGGTGTAAATTTAGTGGATATCTGGCTTGTTCTTGGGTGATTAGATGTAAGCTAGCCGGTGGCGTGCGGCGGCGATAGGAGGAGGGGAGAGAGGCGGTGTTTTTTGGTAGAGCTTTGGCCTGCTTTTCTATTAGAATGTCTCTATGGTTTAGGTTACACAAGCCTTCCTTTTATAGGAAGAGAGAACTTAAGAGCTAAGTAAAAGACAGAAGTCACTAAGCAGCTTAGTCATTGATCTTGCTTAACAGCCAAGTAAACTAGTAAATATCTGGACTGCAAGTGGATAGAATATCTCGGCGGCGACCTCTTGGGGTCGCATAGACCGCCAGCTTCGTTTGTCTTGCCTTGTCTTGCCCTTGCTCCCTGTTTCCTCTCAAGTCTTGTGCGGCCTTTTATGGGCCTTTTGTCCAAGATCGCGATCCGGCCCCCTAGTCATGGTGACGCTCTAGGCGGGGTTTGATAACAGCGACCTTGACTTGGTACTACTGGTGTCGCCAACGATGTAGTCGCGGACCTTCCGCCGGTATGATGAGCCAGAGAGGCTAATTCCGGGACTAAATGGTGGCGATATTATTTGTACGCATCAATGGCCCCCCACTCCATGTCTTGATCATTTTTCGTGAAAATGTCGAGCGTGGAAGTAGAGTGATCTCAAGGATATATGGTACTTTTGTGACCTCGTCGTCTGATGCGACTTGTTCACTAAGGACCGTGGTTTTAAAGCAAGCGGCCTCGAAGCAACTTTGGGCCTGTATTTGTGACTTCGTCGTCTGATGCGACTTGTTCGCTAAGGACCGTGCTTTTAAATCAAGCGGCCTCGAAGCAACTTTGGGCCTGTGTTTGCGACCTCGCCGCCTCGATGCGACTTGTTCGCTAAGGACCGTTCTTTTAAAGCAAGCGGCCTCGAAGCAACTTTGGGCCTGTATTTGCGACATCGTCGTTGGCGAGGCTGTCCATCCGTCCGAGAGTTAGTGGGGCAGTTCAACAGTCAGTTCGTGGCTGGCGTCAGCTCCCTTGGTAACCACGATAGCGTGGATGCCGAGGTTGCTGGTAATGCGCCAAGTGCGTGGGCGGATAACGGCTCGCTAGTTGATTCGTAGGCATTAATGATTGGGCCTTAATGATGGCGGTTTTGAATTTCGAAAACCGCAAACGGCCGCGCAAACCTGGGCCGTTGGATGGCTGGGCCCTCAACCGCACGATCAGATTTTATCTTCCTATATAAGGCTCCCCTCCTTCCAACCTTCATACTTTTAATTCCTCTATTTCCCCCCAACTTTTTCTCTCCGCTTTTTCTTCTTTTCTTTTTCTTGGTTTTGCAAGGGTTTTCCGGCGAAGATTTTTAGAGAAGATTTGGTGGTGGCCGAAGTGAATTTGAGGCTTCCGGCAAGGATTTGAAGGTTCCGGCGTGTTCTCGCGGCTGTCCGTTTTAGCTTCTTCCCAGAAACAGGTAAATTCATCTTCCTTACCCTTTTTCCTTGTTTTTCTTTCGACTTTCGAGCTTTTTTAGTGACTTTGATCCATTGTATGGCAATGTGTTTGTATGTAAGATGATTTTTTGAAGTAAAGGTCTGGGGCTTTTGGGTTGGTGTTCTGATATGGGGTGATTTGTCAGGGGAAAAGGGAGAGGAGGTAGTTCAAATTGAAACTCTATCTTTTCGCTATGTTTGTTCTTTTGAATCTGCATTTCCACTTTACTTGCAATTTTGCTTTCCATTTCTCCTGTAAAAACGGAGGGGAAGGCGTCGAGATGGGTGCGATCACCATCCTGGCTTAATTCCCATTATCCCAGGTCTTAAAGCTCCACATTTTCCTCTTGTTTTTGTAGGATGTCCGACGGAGAGTATTCTTTGGGAGGCGACTCCGACAAGGATCAGGAGGCCTATGATTACGCACAGGATGTAGAGGATGACAACCCCTCTAGCCCCGATGTGTCCGCCGGGGACGACCTGCTAGACGAGATAACCACAGAGGGGGCCGCTGCCCATGTGGGCGATGATCCCTTTAATTTGGACGTTATGTTCCCGGACCCCACCCCGCGACGTAGAAGAGTCGCAAAGAAATGGCCCGAGCCCAGAGGCAGTACTAGCGAGGCAAGTGAAAGAGAGGGTGTCTGACGCCGAAGAAGATCAGCCGGTGAACCCGATCTAGCGGGGCGCCATTGAGCATGACCAGCGTATATTGAGGACGCCGCTCTTCATGAGCTTATGGGTCGGCGAGGATGAGAATGCCCCCTTACCTCGCAAAACTGTTTGGGAGCTCCCAAAGAAACCAAAAAGGAAAAGGTATCCCAAAGCGATGACTGTCGGCGAGGCGGTGTCGAAAGCGAAAAAACCAACACCCAATAATCCGGAAGCATTAAGGGAGTTTACTCTTCTGACCGCATATGAGAAGGCGCTGGAGGAGGAGTGGGTGAGTCTTCGCGACAGTGATGATCTTAACAAAATTCTTCGCCGCCGATTTAAAATTGATACAAGTGTGTATAGGTTTTCTTTGCTCGACTACTCAAAGGAGGAGGATAAGTTTAAACCAGAGATCGCGAGGATTACGTTTGTGCTGTCGTCCGGATGATACCTGATTTTGCACGCCGATCACTTCTATGCGGGGCTCGGACCTCCATTCGACCCCTTCTTTGTTAAGATTTGCGAGCAGATGGGAGCTCTGCCTTCTGATTTTGCTATTGGGGCCGTCATTCAGATTATGGCCTTTATTGTGATGTGTCGGACAATGAAGATAGAACCCACCCTCACTTTGCTGGGACAATTCCATTTATTCTGCGGGACGAGCCTTACGGGACAGATATCTCTGAGGACCAAGACGCCTAGCTTATCGCTTTTACGCCCAATAAAATCCATAGATGGCGGGAGCGGATTCTCGAGTGGAGTCAAGGTTGGTGGCCGCTTCTAAGGCCGCAAAGCGCAGAGGAAAGTCCACCCTTTCAATCGGCGAACCTCTAGTTCCGGAACAACGCTTTGTTAAAAGGCTCATGGCGCTTATACAGTCTGACGGGGTCGAACCCTCTCTGAGAAACGTAGCTTGGATCGACCTTCTTGATGTGGCTCTTCCCCTGGCGCATATGGCTGGTATAGCGGGCCCATGTAGAGGGGAGGCTTTAGTCGCCATGGTCCCGGAAGAGTGCGACCCCGATTGGATAGGAGATTACCACTTAGGCAAATGTTTTCCCCTCCGAGTGCCCTCAGATGGAGGCGACCCTAAGTAGAAGACCGCCTTGTAACTTTCCTTGCTTTTTATTTGCTCATTTCATAAGTTGTCATTTTGCTCTTTCTTTTGGATCCGTTTTTAACGAACTCTTTTAAGGGTATGGGTATTTACCAACGCAGAGCTCAAAGCGCAGAGGCTCGACGACGAGCGAAGCCAAAACCCGGCAGCTACCCTAAAGCAGTTCCGGGAAGATACCCCATGACTTTGTGGATGCCTCTATTGTTGATGAGACATATGACCCTAATCAACCAGCAACGGTTTCCGTTGATGCGAGCTCGAGCTAGGCCGGTGGGGCCTAAAAAAGGCCGCAGGCTGATGAACCCGCCAAAGAGCCTCAGGGCCAAAAGCGATCCAGAACTGAGAAGACCAAAGCTGCAGCGGAGCCGGCAAAGGTTCGATCGCTTCGGACAAGCGAAGCTCATCGACAAAGGCTCTGGCGGCAAGAGGTAAATGTTGGAGAGGCCTCAGAGGGATGGGGTCATTGCCGCCAGGAACATTGCCTCATGGTTATAAGGGGAAAGAGGCCGTGTGGTTGGATGCCAATTTCACCCAAGGCCTTGACATGACTAAGGCGAGCCAGATCAGGGAGGCCATTGCTGATGTCATTCCTTTGGGTCGCATTGCATGGGACTCGCCGCCCGGAGTTCAAATGGAGATCGAAAGGGTATCACCGCCGCTCGCGTCGTGGTTCGAGGATGACGCCCCCGCCCGTGATGAAGTCGCCGAACTCAAAGATCTCTCGGGTCAATTTGGGATCATTCGATGGTGAGTTTTTATTTGTCTTGTATTTTTCATTCTTATAAACTTTGCTTTTCCGGCGAGCTTATATTTCTCCCGCTTTGACTTGGGACTCGCGATAAACAAGGCCATTGCGGCCGAACGAGAAACGCAAGGTGAGCTTAAAAATGTGATGATGCTCTTGGAGCCTTGGAGAAGTCCAGGGTCGCTCGAAAATAAGAGCGGAGGCCTTGATCGAGGTAGAGCGGATGTAGAAGGCCATCTTGAGAGCGCCAAGTGGATGTGGAGCCGAAGAAGCGAAGGTGTCGATTTGAAAAGGAAGCCCGTGAATCATCGAAAGGGTTGTCGGCGCATGACGGAGATTGCGAGTTTAAAAGAGGAGCTCGCATCGCAAATAAGGCCGTTGAGAGGCGGTCCCGGCGGCCGTTGATGCCTTTAAGCGCTACGATGAGTTCTTTTATTATCATGAGGCGAGTTTCACCAAGGTTTCAACCACCTTGCTCGCTGTCTTTGGGCCTATCATGGTAGAGAGAGCATTTCCTTTGAGGAAATGCTCCGGTGGGTTAACATGTCTCAGCGAACTCCCGACCTGCTGGCCATTCATCCGGATATACCTTACGCAGCAGACCACATCGTCGCCATTCAAACTAATCGAGATAGAGCGCGGCGACCAGTGTAGGATCCTCCTCCAGGTTAATCATGTCAATTTTGCCATTTTTGAAGAATCCTCCTGCTGCGAACGATCAACCTGGCGACGAGTATATCGACACTCCTCCCAGCTCTACTTAATTGATTGTGTTTTTGTTTCAAAACATTTACCTTTTCTGCGATCTCCTCTGATGATTGTAATAACTTTACCTTTTACTTTCCGCATTGATCTTGTGGCCGCGTTTGGCTTGTTAAAACTTGATTTGTGGCCGTTTTTGGCCCCCTAATTTATGATTGCACTTGTTTGTTTCTTTCGACTTATTTCCTGTATCTCGTGGACCTTGTTTGTGCGGCCCCCTTTATTTTGGCGAGGTTTAGCTAGCTCGAGGAAATAATTAAAACGGACAAGCTGGAAATTGATCGAAGCTTTCTGTTGCGGCCCATTTTATTGGGAACAAGGACAACTGCGACCCCTTTTATTTGGAGTGTTTACAATTTCCCTATCCCTCCTTGTTTTGGGCGAGGCCGGAAGGGATTTGAGCGAAACAATGTTTCCGTTGCTACTTGTATGATCCTTGGTCATTGCGGACTTGTGGCAAATAATCTTATGGTGATTATGCTTTAAGAATCACCCTAGGCTCACTGTAGATCTCTGGGCGAGGTTTTGCAAGGCTTTATGCGGACCCCTGGGCCATATTTTGCTCAGTTTTGAAAATTTTTGGATGCGGCCCCCTAAGTTTATGGCAGAGTAGGGGTTCGCCAGAAACTTAAAAGCTGAATTGATTGGACTGAACTAACCTTTCTTGACTGCCGTGTTGCCTCCGGCTAACTTACATTTAATCACCTACAAATCAGCCAGATATCCGCTTAATCGATACCGCTGAGCCACCGTGATGATTTCGACCTCATCATGGCATTTGATAGAGAGTTGTGCCCCTCCCGAACTAAAAAATCCGCTTCCGCCATATATATATATTTATAAGTGTGTGTATGTATAGGGTTGTGTGTGTATATATATATAGGGAAATTGTACACACACACATATAAATATAATGACAACTTCTACGTTTATCTATTATTAGTCCTAACAATTTCTATGAAAATAGAGATGACATTACACAATCCTAACACACACAATATCTGCAACATTCATGTCGTGTCGTCTCTCTTTTCATATAAGTTGTTACGACTAATTATAAATATATGTAAAAGTCGTGTTTATGACAGCGTGCATATAAATATACATGACACAAACAAACACATACAAAGTCCAAACCCTTATGATATCCGTTTAGATTGTATATATTTATACATACCCGACACAAACAAACACACTCGAAATCCGAACCCTTATGATATTCGTTTATGATAGTATATATATATATATATATATATATATATATATATATATATTACATATATACATGACACAAACAAACGCACACAAAGTCTGAATACATGTGCATATTCATTTGTGATGATATACATATACATAAGATTGGAAATTAGTGTAGTCATTCATTATCCAAGTTACGGTGATGTTTTGTTTGTTTGGATATTAGTATGATTTTGTTGAATTTTTGGTTGTTAGATGTTTTAATGCACGGCGGTGACACAAACAGCTGTCACGACGGGAGGAGTGATGGAGATGCCGGACGAGTCCGCGAAACAAAGACTAAAATACATAATCTACAGGATGCCTCACTCGAAATCCGAACCCTTATGATATTCATTTACAGTCTATTTAGTTCATGTAATAACTTTATTATGATTAATAAAAGCACTTATGTTATTATATATTGTTTGTCTTCATATTATTTGTTGTATATATATAGTAACGCCCCTAGTATCGATCCGTGATAGAGAAACCATGATAGTGATTATGGTTGATGAGATCTCTAATCACTATAACAAGGTTGGTACTTAAATGTCTCTAGTCTTACATATTATCAAATGGGACATTGATGATATAATCGGACTAGCACGTATTGGATGTCTTCTATCTTTTAGAAGGTAGGGATAGATCTCGTCTATCGAAGTGTAGGGACACTTGGGTCATGCGTGGGCGTGTATTAGAGAATGCGCGACGTTAGGATCGACTCCACTTACATTAAGTGTCACACTATGTGGCGGTTGTGTAATTATCCTTTTGACCGAGTCTTCATGGCATCACGGTGTGGATTGTCATGCTTTGACACTATTGAGATTTCTCCCAACCACGGGCGATCATGCGGTAGTGATTGGGTATGATATTGAAGCATCGCGGAGTATACATGATTGGTCGTCCGGGAATCGCGTATCCTATGATTGGGATTGAATATCCGAAATGGCCTTCTTATAAGGAATGTCTAGCTCTCGAGAATCTTTGCAAAGTGGGAGTAAATGTGTTATTCCGAGAGAGCATGATATCCAGATTATAAGATACGATCGTCAATGTATTGACACTCGAGATACGATCGTATGGATATTATTATAGCGATAGGATTGTAAGTTACACGGTAAGCGCTTCACATGAAAGGTAGTAGTCATTGCTTTTGACTCTTCCGATAATTGGGGTCACGGTGTGTTGCTGACGCTATCCCGTGATCGTTAGGTATAAAGGGCATTTTGGTAAATTGCACTTTGTGTCTACGACCAACATATTCGGAAGCCTATCGGGTCACACACATATGAACATCGAGTCGGATTAAAATGCGGTTATAGTTGATAACCAAATAAGGAAAGTTTATCTACAGACTATAAAGGTTATAGTGGTAAATTAATATGGTGGTATTTATTTATTATGAATAAATAAAATACAAGATATTAATTATATATAAATTATATTAATTAAAGAATATTCCGGAAGTCAATTTATTGACTAAAGAGGCGCCACT
Organism: Gentiana macrophylla; assembly: GCA_026214975.1. Classification (NCBI taxonomy): domain Eukaryota; kingdom Viridiplantae; phylum Streptophyta; class Magnoliopsida; order Gentianales; family Gentianaceae; genus Gentiana; species Gentiana macrophylla. The sequence goes on along the minus strand of CM047813.1, from coordinate 81,296,002 downwards.
TTTGAGTGTATGAGATACACTTGGATTGTGCACTTTAATTAATAAATATTGCCATAATATTAATATAGGATATTAATTGATTTTGGAAAAATAGATTTATGGTAATAAGATAATTATAATCAATATATGATATTGACAAAATATTATAATTAAAGAGATAAATCAATCTAATTGATTTTCCTTATTTTATTGGAAAAGGTTTTCTTCCTCCACACTACATATAGGCGCCACTTGCTTGCTCTATAAAAGGAAGTGGGTGTCAAGCTCTTTTGTACAACACAATTGCAAGAGTTCATAATTCTTGTGTAAAATAGAGAGCTCTCCATAGTGAGTTTGTGAGGAAGAAAAGGTCGATCTAGCGGAGTTTTTTCGATAGCAATCCAGGGAGGATTCCGGCGAGGGGTTCGTGTGGATTAGCGATAGAGGCCGGACGCGTGGACGGCTTGCGCGATTGAACTACTCTCCGTTGGCGGTCAAAGCGGCGATCTTGTAGATCATCTAAGGTATAACCGTCAAACTACTTAACATGTTTATTGCATTAAACGAAGAACGATCTGAGAAAAGGAAATCAAAATTTTAAATTCGCTGCGTTAAACTAGTGATTTCTAACGGTGGTATGAGCGGACTTGAGCTTAAGCAATAAGCATAATTTAAATGCGTAGTATTTAATCGATAGATGCAAGATTTAAATCGCTAAACGTTAAAACAAAAAAAAATATAGGGTTCATGGGTCGGCCGATTCGCGGCCCATCCTCGTCGGCGGCGGCGGCGGCGGCGGTGGCCTTCGTGGCTCTTGTCCGTCGGCTCTCCTCTTCCTTTGGGGAGATCAACCGCTTTTCGTTTTGTGATATTTTATTGTGCATAGATATCTCGTTTGTTTAGTTGTGTCATATGGCCAACCAATTGGTTCAAATAGTTTGGACCATTTGGGGAAACCATATGGGACATTGGCCTTTCAAATTTTGATTTGGAATAGGCTCTGCCCTTTCCAAATATTTGATTTGGAATAGGCCTAGCGCAAGCCACTTCCAAAATTTTGATTTTGGAAAGTGGCCGTGCCTAAACTAAAATTATTTGGCCTTTCCAAATATTTGATTTGGAATAAAGCTCAGGCTCTTTCCAAATATTTGATTTGGAATAGGCTTAGCTGTGCCACTTCCAAAATTTTGATTTTGGAAAGTGGCTGTGACCTGAGACTAAAATAATTTGGCCTTTCCAAATATTTGATTTGGAGTAAGCTAAGTAGCTTTCCAAATATTTGATTTGGAATAGCTTAGGCTGCAACTTCCAAAATTTTGATTTTGGAAAGTAAGTGACTAAGCTAAATTTAGTTTTGGAAATGAAACAAATAGAGACTTTATAATTTTAATTTTATTTTGAATAGTTCAAATTTAATTAAAATTGAAATCGATTTAAAATTAAATGTTAATTTTAATTTTGGTTAAATCATATAATTAATTAAAAGTTATTTAATTATTTGATGTGATAAAATAAAGACGCATGAGTAGTAGTAGTTAAAATTAGAATTTAATCTTTTTCATAAGATAAAATTGTATGGATTAGATGTGTAGATATAATGTGATTATATTGACTCCGATTGATCATGGACTCGACCAATAGGATAGATGGGAATGTTTTCTTTATGTTGGTTTTGAAAAATTGTCCTAGGCAAGTTATGAAGAACGTGACCTAGTTTACTTTTTGCATTTATCCCATTCCCTCGAGTTCCCCCGTGTCGGCGGGTGTAATTATTTATTATGTAACAAGAATGGAGCAAGAAGTTCAAGACCAAGGAGAGATAAAGAACCCATTGGCGTACAACAATAAAAAGATCCTATTGGCGGTTGCAGATACCCTTAGTTTGTGACCCGCTGGGTTTCAGTTTATTATTAAAACCGCACCAGAAAAAAGTCCATGATCATACCGGTTATTTTATGCGGCGAATGTTGTGTATGTTTTACTTTATATGATATCGTAGTAATATGCACATAGTAGATGAGACCATAATTAAACCAAATTAATTAAGTGAATTAATTTAAAATTATTCCCACATCAAAAATCAAGTCGGAATTGCCTCCTCATATTATAACGACGGTGAAGAGCCCTTTGTTCGGACTCCAACTCACCGACCAAGCGAGGGGTTGACCTACCTCGGTATATCGTCGTTATTGAGATATGATCGAAAGAGATCTCATGAATATTGGG